>CAUYQV010156358.1:0-16277 GCA_963574575.1 Galagoides demidoff | reverse complement strand
ACCATCATTCATTATCTTACACCATCAAGTGGACATTTTCTACTTGTGAATGAATTCTAAATGCAAAGGAACAAAAAATTGAGGGTTTCATGTTAGGCTTGTTAATAAGATCACAAAATGTGCCTTAATATGCTGTTCTTGTAAAAGAATATGTATGTGATAGTATCTTCTCCAGAGCCTACTTCAGGCAAGTAATCTTGGAGTGTACACGTAGGTGCACACATATGCATGTAAACATTTATGCTTTACCGAGTTTGACATCTGTTTTGATTTACTAATTTTAGCTCAGGGAAATATATCTAAGACAATATTGACCTAAAACTCTGCTGATCCTTCTTCTGCTTCTACCTCATTACAAGTAGGTTCAAACAGTAGAAAAACACAGATACTGTTCTTGATTTGCAGACTCCAGTTTTTTATCCACTAATTCCCACAGTTGCTGACGTGATCCCCCTGAAGTAGTCACACATTTGAGAAGGCAGGCATGGAAAATCAGAAGTCCGATAGAGATGTCTTGTTGTTCTCCTCTGCAAGCAGCACGTCCTCATGCACTGATGTCAATCTAGCTAATCTTGTATTATTTCCCCCAGGGTGTCTTCATGTGCTCCAGTGGAATGATAGAGGACATTTCTCAAGAACTAGGTCAGGTTCTGTATGTACGGAGGCAAGAAGGGAAGAAGAGACTGAGCAGGATGATGAAAGTCACAGCAATGATTATACATTTTTATTTGTTTTTCTATAATATTCATATCCTTCTGAAGGGAATGCATTCAATTTTTGTAAGAGCTTTCATCTCTTTTTGGACTAGAAAATGTATTATCACTAATGACTATATCCTATCCAGTGGCCGTCCTTTTAATTTCTCTGTACTGCATCTAATTACAACTTGCTTTGGGTCTTATGAAATCACCTCATCATTTTAGATTTCTTCTTTGTCTCATTTTCTGTTTGTATCAAAATCATCCAAGGACTATTCTGTCCTGGAGGCATCTAAATCGCATTCGTTCAATCTGTGCAAGAAGTTTATTTATTCAAGTTGCCCTTGTTGGTTTGTCCCCATGTATAAATTTTCAGGTCATCGTTATAGGAAGTCTCAAACATTCTTTGGTTGATAAGAAAGCTTATCATGAGATGTTAATTTTCTTCTTGCTCATTATTGCTATTATCCATCACAGAGGATTTCTTCAGGCAATTACCATTTTGTTCAATCCACTCACTTAAAATTTTTCTGGTAGAGCTCAGGTGCACCGCTGTGATGATATGTGAACAAACCTAGTGATTATGGAACTAGCTACTAGATTTAACTGTGTGCTCTTCTGTGATAATTTCCAACTTACTCCTCAGTAATTTTTTTCAGTTCTTAGCATTTTGATGGCAAGAATTATTCTTTGTTGCCTTAGATAATCTTTATTCTTCTAAAGACATTTAGCTACATCTAGATGGCATGCTAAATTCATTAATGATCATATGAATATATTTAACATTTAGAGTATTTCTTATATAAATAAAATTATAAGGGCCTTCATTGACCAAGGGCAGTTTAACTCACAAACAGTCCTGATGAACCGTCTTGTGTTTCTGCTTTGGAGCCGTGTCATCTCATAAAAGCACAGAATGTGACATTGGGGATACCGTGATCTTTGCTTCAGGGAATTCTTCAAGATGGCAACTTAGTATTTCAGAAATGTGTGTGGTCAGATGTAAAGTACAGTTTGGTGCCAAGCCATACTGTTTTTTCTCCTGTGACGATCTTTATCTACAGATGAACTGGGTCACTTTCTTTTACCTATAAAATAGGGAAACCATGCCTACTTTGCAGGTTTGTTGTGTAGACTGAAATAGTGTCTGCCATAAACGGTAGACTCAAGTTATGATGGACAAAGCTGCCCTGGGGCCTTTAACTTTACTCTTTACTAGCATTGGGTTCTTCTATGCTTGATTTATTTGGCATATCATTAAAATTTTCCAATCCTTTTTGTTGAAATGGGTGTCCTAGCATACCTTTTCATGTTCCCTATAGATCAGTGATCAGCTAGTCAACACATTTTTTTTTTTTTTTTTGGAGACAGAGCGTCAAGCTATCCTCCTGGGTAGAGTGCTGTGGCATCACAGCTCACAGCAATCTCCAACTCCTGGGCTCAAGCGAGTCTCCTGCCTCAGCCTCCCAAGTAGCTGGGACTACAGGCGCCTGCCACAACACCTGGCTATTTTTCGGTTGCAGCCATCATTGTTGTTTTGGCGGGCCCAGGCTGGATTTGAACCTGCCACCTTAGGTGTATGTGGCTGGTGCCTTAGCCACTTGAGCCACAGGCACTGAGCTATATTCAACACATTTTAAGATACTTTTTATAAATAATTTTTTTCTTTGGAGACCGTCTCACTTTGTTGTCCTGGGTAGAGTGTCATGGCATCATAGCTCACAGCAACCTCAAACTCCTGGGCTCAAGAGATCCTCTTATTTCAGCTTCCTGAGTAGCTGGGACTATAGGCATCTACCATAATGACCAATTAGTTTTTCTATTATTAGTAGAGATGGGGTCTTACTCTTGCTCTGGCTGATTTCAAACACCTAAGATTAAGTAATCCATCTGCCTTAGCCTCCCAGAGAGCTAGGAGTATAAGCATGAGCCACTGTACTCAACTATAAATACTTTTTCTAATAAAATTATTTTATCCAAGTTAATGACTTAAAACTATTTTCCTTATGTACAGATATGTTTTCCAACAAGCAGTTATTTTTTGATGAAATTTTTTATCTTAAAAAAGTATTTTTCTTTGTGTGAGCCTTTTAAATGCAGTGTTAAAACTGTATTATGATAAAGTCATTTGAAAAGCTCAGCAAAGTTTTGAAATTAGTAAAGTTACCTCTATTTATTCTATATGTTTTTGCTATCTGATTGTCAATGATGCCCTGAAATTAAAAGAATAATGGCCTCAGTTTATGTAGTTCAATTGACCGTAGCACCTACATATGATAGTTAAATTAGATGTAAGTCTCATTCACAGTAATATTCATTTATTTGTTGTAACAACTGGCCTACTGTGTATTAGGTGGTAAGTGCCTTGCAAATAATTGCTGATTAACCTTTCTATTTGCATATAAATTACTGAGTGAACAGTTTAGCTGGATTCATGCTAGTAGTAAAACCTAAATTATTTTCGTAGTGCCATGATTATAGGTTTTTGTGAGCTATTTCCAGCTTTGGAAAAACATTATGAAATATAACAAAACAGGAGAGACTTAGTCAAATGAATACTCTTGGGAATGTGGTGAGATTCTCTGACTACTTATGCTAGTCTCTGAATGGTAACTTTCAATATGGCTCCATTTAAGAATAGTCTCAGAACATGAGGACGATGGAGTAGCCACCCACAGGGAAGTGGGTGAAAGCTAGTCTGTGTGCCCAGTTGGCACAAACTACATACAAAAGGGCAATACACCCCTGTTTGAGAGGTAATTAAGACCATGTTTTGCATGTATAGCAATGTCTTTATCTGATACACCATGAGATGATGTTTAAAGTATTTGTATTTCCAATAGACACATGTTTGGCTTAACAACTTGGTAATGTTTCAGTTGAAAAACATACTTGTACATCAAGTAAGTCCAGAGACGTCTTATCCAGATTACCCTTGGATAACCTTTACACCTCATGAGTTGAGTCAAAAGCTAATTTTTCTTCAAAGAACATTGTTTATATTGATTTTTTTTCGGAGAGTGCTATTCAGTTATAAAAACAGGATTGTATTCAAACAAATTACTTTCTTAATATTGATTACATGTATAAGAATTAGATAATTACATAAACATTCAAGCTGAATCAAGAGAAGAGTTCTCCAATTAACCTTGTGCTGAATGTAATTATGAAGTGAATATTCAAGACCAACTGAGATGGCCATTTACAAATTATAATTGCCTTTCTCTTGAGAGTGAAAGAAGTAAGCTTTGTAGTATTAAATGTGATAGTGGTTTCCTAGAGCTTTCAAAGTTTGATCATAATGCTAAGGGTAAACTTTGATTAACTAGTAGTTTGTATTACTTATGACCATTTCCTTCTTTGCTAAATATTCTTAAAATATTTTGGGGAGGGTCCTGCCTTTGTCATATAAACTCTGCTATTGTTTATGCTGTGAACAAATTTGGACTGATCACAGCCTAAACGTGTAGAACATAAAGAAAGTAATAATAGCCACTTTCCATGCAATGATCTTACCTCTATAGTATTCTTTTTTGATCTTCTTTCAGATCTATACATACAATGTAGAATTATAATGCCTGTTGCATTTAATTTATAAACAAAGAAAAAATGTTTTTTTTGAAAATTATACTCAGTATTCCCAGAGGAAAGGAATCAAATGAAAGGTACTTTTAGTTCTCTTTTACATATTGGGAAATTAAGCCTCAGAGAAGTAAAATAATTGGCCCTAGATGGGCCAGGCTAGAAAGCGGTAGAGTTGGGATTTCAAACTCTCTGAGGAACATCAAGAGAAGAAAATGCTTCGAAGAGAATGATGTATTGTACTAGAAGCTGTTGAGATATTGGATAAGGTAAGGCCAAGAAGGGCCTGTTGGAGCTGGTAACATGGAGGTGTTTGGAACCACAATGAGAGAGTTATAGAGGATCAGAGGGGATGCAAACCGGACTGGAATGGGTTGCCGAAAAACTAGAGTTGATAAGACAGCAATCTCAAGAGCACATGCATTTCAAGAAGTGTGAATGTGGAGCTGTAAGCATCTTAAAACCAAGACCTTCAATGTGGAGTAACAGAGTTATCTCTTGGCAGTTAACCAAAGGTGTTAGGTACAATCACTTAGATTGAATAAGAGAAGAGAGTAGAAGTAGATGGCCTGTAGGGATACAAGTCAGTAAAGTCTGAAGGTTTGCATTTAGCAGGGACAATAGACAATTCAGTAATAAGAGAATGTCTACGCCTTAGCTTTCAGCTTAGTTGTAAACACTGAGGCTCTGAGATTTCAATTCTTGGTATAGGGTGTTACAAAAAACACATATAAATGAAGCCGTGGCTAGAGGGACTTTTAAAGAAGGGGACTATTGGAGCACTGTCCTGCTGTGGTAGGTATCCAAAATAAGATGGAGTGATGACAGGGGGGTGGGAGGAATAAGCAACAAGACAAAGTTTTTGAGGTGTCAAGGAGACATGAAATCCAGAACACAGTGGAGGGGTTAGCTTTTGGTGAGAGGAGACTCAAGTTTTGAACCTATAAGCTTTAAGATGCAGGGAAGTCAAAGGATCTATCAGGATTTAAAGGGTTTTTTTTGTTTGTTTATTTCTTTTTTTTGTTGTGGTTTTTTAATCTACAAGATGTAGGTGTTGGATAAAGTCCTTTTATCCAACCCTGCAGTCTGATTAACTATCTCTGATAGTTAAATAAGACCTTTATAACTATCTCTGATGCTGGGCACTAGTCTTACCAACCTATTTTTCTCTGCCATTTCTCACAACCTTGTAATACATATTTTTGAGGTCTGTATGTCTTATTTTTATCAGCCCTGCAGTCTGATTCTATGCTAACAAATTGTCTTCTTAGAAGTTGTTTTAAAGTTTTTAATTTTTTTTTCTTATGTTATTACCAATCCTAAGTTTTATTTTAACTTTATGCCATTCTTAAAAGCTCATTAAGTCTTTCTAGGGTTAAAACTTCGCCAGTAGTAAAGTAATGCCTCCCAATTTATTCTTTTTGCTTAAGGTTACTCTGGCTATTTCAACTTTTTCTTGGACAAAGCATAGAATTAATTTTTCTGGATCTGCAAAAAATGACATTGGTATTTTAATGGGAATAGCATTGAATCTGTACGTCACTTAATATTCTGAAATTAAGAAAAAAATGTCACCCCTACTTTTGCTACCTTGGGCAGGTAACACTAGCCTAGTTCTAGTTTTCCCATCAAGAAACAGGTAGATGTGGCACAGGATTGCTATGAAATTTAGATGAGATCATCTGCATCCTTGGGGAGTGCCTAGCAAGCAGTTAAGTGCAATAAATGTTAGAGACTGGTACTGTTTTTATCTGTAGATAAAGACACATTAACCTATGTAGGTCTTATTTTGCTATCTTAGCACTTAGAAAATCCCTTTGTCACCTAACAAATTATTACTTTCCTGAAGCTATTGATTTAGAGAGTTAGTGAAAGATTCCTTCACCACATTTGCTGATGTGTTCAAAAATGTGTATTACAAGGCAGGTTGTGAGAAATGGCAGAGAAAAATAGATTGATAAGACTAGTGCCCAACATCAGAGATAGTTATAAAGACTTCAGTGCAGAATGAAGGGTCATAAATGAGGAGCAAGCTATTGATGCTAAGAGATTAGAGCAAGGCAAGTTGGCACCAGAACTCAAAATAGAGTAGGAGTGAAGAGAGACCAAGATGGGTAGAAAATTGACATTTCTTTTCTTATTTTTTTATTGCTGGGGATTCATTGAGGGTACAAAGAACCAGGCTGCACTGATTGCATTTGTTAGGCAAAGTCCCTTTTATAATTGTGTCCCTCCCCCAAAAGGTGCGTCACACACTGTGCCCCCCACCTCCCTCTTTCCCTCTTTCTGAAAATTGACATTTCTTGAGGGCCAAGTATGTGCTAGTGTTTTTGCTCTGTCATCTAATTTTATATCTGTTCCCAAGACTGTAATCTAACTTTATGCACAGAAGGAATGCTTTCTGAATTTGCTTAGCATTGGATATCCAGTGCATGATGCGTGTTATATGGCAGAGAGTGAACATGTTTGAATAAATGAATTAAATTAATAATACACCCATGCATGGATGTCTGTTCCCACTTGTTGACTAAAAAAGATAATTCAAAGCTCTTTTGATATGTTGGATGTGTTAAAAGATATAACTGATAGAAATGGAATTCTCTCAAATAAAGCCAACTGTGGGATTTATGATAAAAAATAAATATAAATTTTATACTCTTTTATGTTGTTGAATTCATCTTACAACACTATAGGTCAAAGAAAATAGAGTCAATTTTCTCATCTTTTATACTACTAAGTAAATACAGATACTCTCTAAATTTGAGACATTGTTAATTTAACAATCCAGGGTTTAAATTTTAGAATCCCTTTTTATTTTTAATTATAGAGTTATGGTGAAGGAAAGTGTACTGGAAGTCAAACGGGCCCTTCAGTTTTAGTTTTGTTCTTTTTTCTATTAAAGTTATTAAAAGTGACTTTAGAAGTTTTTATTTAAAAATTGCATTTAAAGTTTATTTCATTTTTTAAAAGAGGTTAGTTTTACTTTATCCTTTTACCTGTATGTCTATAAGAACAAATATCAAAACCATCTCTATATATTTGATAATATGTACCTATTACCTATAGATGAATATATATAGAAGATTTATATTACTAAATACCTATTTTTATATGAAAATATCTTCAATGGTATTTATGAAATATTTAAGATAGTCACTTTCAGATGGTGATATTAGTGTGAGCTTTTGAATTTATTTGTTTTATTGATATTTTTTAAAAATATAATTTTCATAAATACATTTCACAGTAGCAACAACAACAACAAAAAGAATATACTTAACAAGAGAAGTGAAAGACCTTTATAGGGAAAATTATGAAACACTGAGGAAAGAAATTGCAGAAGATGTAAACAGATGGAAAAATATACCATGTTCATAGATTGGCAGAATCACCTTTGTTAAAATGACTGTACTAGTCCAAGTGGTCTACAGATTCAGTGCAATTCCAGTTAAAACACCAATGTCTTTTTTGCAGAACTAGGAAAAGTAGTTCAATGCCTCATGGTTTTGTGCAATATAATTACAAAATGCCTTGGTGGGATTTTCTTCATTTTTCTTGTGCTTAGAATTCATGAAGATTCTTGGATCCTTGGTTTATGATTTTCATCTAATCCAGAATTTAGGGGCCATTTAAAAGTATTTTTGTGCTCATATTTATATTCCTTTCTGAACTCCAATTACACTTAGGATCCTTGGGATTATTACTCAGCTTCCTCCTTTAAATTTTTAAGTATTATTTATCCTCGTGATGCTTTATTTTTGATGGTTTCTATTGCCTTATGTTCACACTCATTATGTGTCTCTTTTGTAATACCTAATGTGCCATTAATATCAACAATGTGCCATTGTTTTTTAAAGATAATAATTTTCATCTGAAGAAGTTCTATTTAGGTATTTTAATATTTCCATGTCTTTGCCTTACTTCCATAACATATGAAATACAGTTTTGTGACTCATTTCAAAGTATTTATCTGATAATTCTAACATTTGTGTCAGTTTAGGATCATTTTTTATTTATTTTTATTTCTCGTTATGAAACTTATTTTCCTGTGTCTTTGCATGGCTCGTAATCTTTTGTTGGATGCTAGGCATTGTGATTTTTGCCTTGTTAGGTGCTATATGTTTTTATTCTACTACATAATCCTTAAGCTTTATTTGTGGCTGCATCTTAATTCTTTTCCTTTTTAGCCAGTAGCAATAGATACTTATTCCTGGCCTGTTATGAGCATCAGAATCTGTTGTTTCTAGTCCATTTACATAGTTCTTTTTCCCAGCATTAGGTGGTTTCTTAACTTTCATGAGTTAGTCAGCACTTGACTGAATACTAAAGAAGGAACTTCTGTAGATCTTCAGAGTTCTCTTTAGGAAGAGTTCTATGCAACTCTTTCCTCTCTGTTACTCTGTTTTAGGATGTCTAAGATCTTGGTCTTCTGGGATTCTGATTCCGTCTTCTGAGTCAAGAAAATCAGCCTAACTCCCGATGGACTCCCTTTTCTGTGTCATCAGTTGGAAATCAAAGACAGTGATCTGGGAAATAGTAGGGGGGCTAAATACATTTATTTCTCATTTATCAAGTTCATTGCCCTACATTGTTTGATGATCAGTATTTTAAAATCATTACTTCATATATTTTGTCTATTTTTTTCTTCTTTTGGTTGATTCAGTGGGACAATATGTCCAGTCTTTGTTACTCCATCTTGGCAAGTCCCAATACATACTTTTAGTCTTGGATTTTCTTCATAATCCACTCATCCTAAGAATTAAAGAAGCTACTCCTCTAGATTACCCTACATTCAACTGAAGTATCATTTAGCCTAGTTGTTAGGCAGTATGTCAAAATATTTCAGAATAAAATCTGACTCACTAAATATTTGCCAGTGAAATTCTATCATCTACGCAAAGAGAAAATGTTTTCCATTTTTCTCAAATTCATTTTACTTTATCTGAGAATCTGTGAGAGACTGTTGCCTTAAGTCTATTCTTCAAGAATAAGATATAATTATAAAATAATATCAATTATTATAAATAATATCAATACAAATGAAACATGAAATACATATAAAAAAGGATGACTATTTGGATAGATGCTTGTGGTAATGTGTTCCATAATAATTGTCTGTATCTATGAAAATTAAGAATTCAAAGAGTTATTCTTAGGAAAAAAATAACTTTGTGCTCATTATTTGTCAAAAAGTCCAACTGTGAAAGGTTAAAAATCCCAAATCATTAGAAAAACTGAATTTATTTCCAGAAGACTGATTCATTTGTACATATTTTTACACACATTAGCCTACTCTAACAGCCAAATTAGAAGTCAAAATGTCTATCATATGCTTTAATTTTAAAAACATAAATCTAAAGTGTTGAGAAATTTAATAAACATGTTAGATATTATTTATAGTTCCTCTATATTAAATATTGAAAATATGTTCTTGATGGTAATCTTAAAATTGGATTTTGGTTTTTGGAAGTTTTAGCTACAAGCAGAGAAGTTTATACATAATTTGACACACTAAAACAAAGCCTGAGGCATGATGTATGTCATATTTCCTCTGACTAATACCTAGGGAAAACTCAGTATAAACCTGTAATTTTTCTTGTTAGGTTTCACTATTATGAACATTGACACTGACGAGAAGAGGAGTGGAATTGTTTAGCATAGATTCGTGAGGACATCTCCCTCTAATATTTTGTCATGTCGAAAAGATACATGATAAAAATATTCTATGTTTTGAAATGAAATCTCCTTTATATGAAAGCTCAGGAATGACCTTCCTTTTTCTCCTATCTCTTTTCTGAATCTTCTCCTGTCAGTAATTACTCTAACAGCTCTGTTCACATACAGTAATTAAATTCTTCTCTCTTCTCAACGATATCGTCTTCATTTCTTATCCATGGCCTTTAAGACATAACCTATTCATGACTTATGTTATACATAATGTTAAAAGATAATACAACAGAAGCTATTTTAGATAGTTCCATATCCAATATCCAATTGAAAAGAAGAAAACCCACAAAATTATTTAAATGAAGTAGCAGGCAATAAGATTATGACTGGGATGTTCTACAGCCAGATGACATTCTAAACTTAACTTTTAATTTCTTCTTTTTTTCTAACAATCAGTAGAGATGACAGAAGCAATGATGTAGGGAAAATACCAGCCTCAACATTAAATTAGAGATTGATTCTATTAACAGATCTATAATGCTATCGTTTTTACACTTGAAATAACAAATAAATATTCACCATTTTATCTGATGATATCTGCCTTAACTAGTAATATCAGGGGACTCCTTCTGAGAGATTGGGAAGAAATGAACAAACTTTCCAAACAGGTCAATAAGCTTTTAATACTTAAAGATTTGGGAAACCTAGATTTCCATATCCAGTTAGGTTATAGGGGATATGAAATACCTTTTACTGACACTGAAACAATAAGAAATTATTGTGTAAACAAATCTATGCATACATATGGATATATATATATATAAATATACATGTAGACATTCATATACCCATACATATTTTCTTTAAAGATATTTGGCACAAAGATATCTAAAACACCAAACTCAAAGAGATAAGCTCTTTTGCAATGACAATGAAATATAGGAAATTTTCACATTTGAGACGTATTGATGAAGTTGGGGATGGGATGTGCAGGCAGACAGGCAGAAAACTAGTCTTTTGTAGAATCAAACTCTTGATTTGAATGAGGGGGAAATACCCAACCTTGTGACAAACCTGTGAGCTAGTGTGTCAAGTTTTAATCTGGAAGAGGCTCAAACTCAAAGATAATGCTCTCTGCAAAGTAATTGGTTTAAAATGTTGTGCTAAGTCATTAGAGGCCAGGGACAAAGTTGGAAAGCTGAAAGAACTCTCTGGCTTCATAGTTATCATGGTTTTGATAACTGGAGTTCTTAAAATCTCCTATTGATGTCTTCTTACTGTTGCTGAGTCTCACAGCCTGGCCCCTAAATTACATGCGCTGTTGTCTTATACTCTCATCATATCCAGACCCCGCAGTCTTGTAGCTTCATGATCTTGAAATATAACCATATCTGAGTATCTCAGTCTCCCAAGTCTTGTAGGTTCAAGTCCTAACTAGCACAGGGTCATGTAGTTTTGAGATCTAGTGATATTATAATGCTTGATTCCAAGGTTGTCATGAAGGAAGAAGCTAAATTCACTTTCAAGATGTTTTGGAAGCTATTGTCATGAAACCTGATACAATTCAACTTGTAATCTAATCTAATTAAAACTATGAAAAATTTAGGTCTGGGCTGACAAACAAAATGTCTTGGACAACTGGTGCTTAATGTCCAAGCATACTCAACACAAGAGCTGGGAAATCTGTGAACTTAAAAACAAGTGAATAGAATTCAAAAGTATATTATGAAAAGAAAAAAGACTGAGAAGTAGTAAACTTGAAGTAGGAAAGATTTCTTAAGTAGGACATCTATTAAGCACCTATAGGTAACCTTTAAGCACCTACAGGATTAGTGCTTTAATCACAAAAGAAAAAAAATAGATGTTTAATAGAATAGTCTAAAGTTCATCAAAATTAAAAACTTGTACTCTTCAAAATATTAAGGAAGTGAGAGGTTAAGTCAAAAATGAGATGAAATATTCCAAAACATTTATCTGACAATAAACTCACATCCAAATATACATGCAACAATTATACAAAGAAAGTGATTCAATAAAAATAGACAAAAGACTCAAGAAGAAATTTCACCAAAAAAGTAGATACATGAATAGCCAGTAAGCAAATCATAAGATACTCAACACTGGTCATCAGCAAAGTCAATTAAAACTATAATGTGAAGCCACTTTGTCCACATTAAAAACAGACAGTACCAAGTGCTGACAAGTAAATAGTACAAATGGAACTACTCTTCTTACTGATGAAAATTCAGTAGTTTAACCACTTTGGAAAACTGCCATTTTTCATAAAGTTAATCATGTTATCTAACCATGTGACATAGCATTTCTACTCTTGAGTATTTACCAGGAAAAGTGAGAATATATGCTCACAAAAAGATTTATCAATATTTGTATCAGTTCTATGCAATTCAGCTCCAAAGACGAAAATACTCAGATGCTCATCAACTAGGTAAACTTTGGAATATTTGTGCAAAGGAATGCTCCAGAGCAGCAGAAATGGACAGACTACTGATAAACACAACGCTGTGAATGATGAATCCCTAGGTATTACACTCAAAAAAATAAGTCAGCCACAAAGAGGTATGTACGTGAGGTTATACAACTTCAAGATGGTGGTAGAAATAGAATCAGTGGTTTGGGGGTTGAGGAATTGAATGAAAAGGGACTTGGGGTAAAAGGGTTTTGCATCTTGATTGGAGTGGCAGTTAAATGGTGTATATATTTTTTAAAGCTCATTGAACTGCTCACCTAAAATATGTGCGTTGAATCACTCATTGAATATACTCAATAAAGTTGACTGAAACAGAAAAGAAAGTTTAAGCAGTCAGAATTGATGCAAGGAACCTTTTAAACATGCTTATATTGTCTACTAATAAAATATTAATTATAACTGCCATTTATTGAATGTTCACTAATATTCAGCATTAGACTGGGATAAGCATTTTATACACTATCATTCAGAACAGCACAATAAAACTGTAAGGTTACATGAGCTTGAAATACCTGGATATGAACATTTTAGTCAACCTGATAAAAAATATCCTCAGATGTTTACAGAATTTTAAATGCATCATTTGGATAATAATGTTTTATGTTTGCCTCGTGGACCATGCCCTTCACATTTACTGCTGTGTTATCCTTATGTTGTTAACTCGTTTCTGTCTTGAAGCATTTCCTTCACCAGTTTGGTTGCTGTCAGTAGAAACACTCCTCCCAAACTTTCCATTTTGCTGGGTATCATATGATCTTCCACAGCTGACTGGATCAGCACTCCGGTGTGACTGTCCTGCCAAGATCTCGTCTAACCAGACAATAAAGATAAATCAAAGGATACCATCTGTGAGGAAAATGCTATCAGCACCTGATTCAATGTTTTCTTTTGTCTTCTCCTACAGTTTTATGGCAAAGTTTCTCAGAATAGTGTTGAATTGTTTTGTTTCCTCTGTTTCATCCTGCAACCCGCTGTTTTGGAAACAGAGAAGAATTGTGTGTCCTTCCAACCTTGCAAAGTTCCAAAAAGAGTCAGTTTGTTCCCCAGTCCAAAGTGCTATATACATTTAAATTTTAGATCACGCATGCAGCCTTGAAAACTTACCACATGCTACATCCCTTCCTCTTGGCCCTGATATAAGGAGTGCCATATTTGAAAGTATCATTTCTTTGTGGATGTCCCATATGAGAGACTAGTATCTGACTTTCTGATCTTTCTGTGTAAGTAATTTCTCAACTACACTATAAACAAAATTGGTGTCATCAAATTTCTATGGGTAATGAAGCCATAATTTTCAGCTCAGTTATACAATCTTAAGCTCTTCCCCTCCTCCAATATCTGTATTGACACAATTCATTTCCATGTAGCTTTATAAAGAGAAGTGGGTTAGAAATATTCCTGATTGACAAAAACAAAAAAGGTATGAAGTCCAAAATTTATTTTTAGTGTGCTTTATTATGATGTATTCTATAATGTAGGGGGGAAAGCATGTAATTAGACTTCATTTTGAAAATGTAAAATATATAATTGGGCCACAACAGCATAGCCATATTTGAAATACAGCTTAAGATTGGAACTCAAATAAGTTGTAAATTTACACAAGAGCTAAATGTTCAGTGCAAATGAACTTTATCAAGGAAAACTGAAAAGAAATTGTCAAGTTTGATTTTTGGATAAGGATGTTGCAAATATTCTGTGATGGCATTTTGATATTTAGAGCTTTAGACGTGAAGATAATTATCTAAAGAAACTGTTATAAAGCTGTTGACATGCCTGTCTGTGAAATTTTATTTGCTGATATGACTTTTTTTTATTTCTACAATCTCTTCCACATAGCATGAAAAATTCAATGTGATCTCACAAAGAAGATCTCAAATTATATTACATGTTGACATTCAAAATAAAGAAAAACCTACTTAAAATGTGTAATGTATGCTTTTGCATCAAAATAATATAGTATACACATGATTCAGAGATATGTGGCATCCTTTTTAAAAAATACTAAGTATTAAGAATGGGGTCTATAACTTCTTATATATTCTTACGTATGCTTGTATTTTAATAACCCATAGTACAAGGTTAGTGATTCTTAGGTTGAAAGTCCTTTTTACCTAATGTTCTCAAGGTAGGATTTCCACAATAATTTCTCTCTACATTTCACATGGATTTCTTGTGATCCAAATCTCAAAATATATCATAAATATATGAGGCCAGACAATTAAGTTCGCAAACTAATCCTGGAGAAAGTGCTACATGCCTCATTGCTGAATAATACAATGGTCAGTTTCGAAGTCCTCCCTTTGGGAAGCTGTGCACCAACGCCAACACCTAGGTCACCTTTCAAAGAAATTTTGGACCTCTTTTTCTGGAACGGTCAACAGTGCTGTCGTCATATGACAATTAAGTTTGGGAACTCATCCTAGAAAAAGTACTTGCAAGGGTGGAGTAGGCGCTGGTATCCCTGCATAGCTTCCCAAGGGGAGTACTTTGAGGGTGACCATAGCGACATTCAGCAATTTGAGGTATGTAGCACTTTTTCTAGAATGAGTTAGCAAACTGATTGTCTAACCTCATATGCGAGATATTGTTAGCAGACACCGAAGGGTCTACCCAGTGACCATTTAACTTCTTTTTTAAACTTCTTTTCTTTTTCCTGAAGATTTTTTTTCATGAATAAAAAAGAAAATATTCCTTTAGAAATAGAAATATAATAGGCAGACATGGTTTGACCGTGGGGAGAAAAGTTCCATATTAAGAATAGCAGATTGGGAAGATGGGAAGCAACTGCGTTTCTGAGGGCGTACTGGAGCAGATGCACAAAATCTTGACTATGTATTTCCTAATGTAATCTGTGATTGAAAAAACCAAACCACGTTGGGTTAAGCAACTTTTTCCATGTTTTTGCTACAAGGCCTTGTAGAAACGCTTGCTTCCAACAGATCAGGACTTAGTATCTGAGCATTTTTATGCCTTGAAATACCATTTGAGTCTTGAGAATTTGTTTTCTCTCCTTCCAGGTCTGTAGGATTATTTAAGTCCCTTGATAGTAAGACTAATAATGACCAAATTTTGGCTGTGTCCTCCAAGGAAAATGGGTCACTTCTGGCCATGAAAGTATGAACATATGAGGACACTCCGCAGCCGGTGACTGGGGTTGTGTTGTGAATGAACAGATGGTTGCACTTCCTGTGCTGTCATTAACAGAACTCTCTCCAGAAACTTCTGGTCTCCTAGAACTGAACTTATTGCTGTTACACCATTGGTGTAGCCTTATCTGTCCTCACACATTTCAAAAATCTATAACTCCTAAACCAGAGCTAAACTTGCTTTTCTGATTGAATGCTGTGTTTTAGACTGTGCAAGTGTCTTATTTTGAGTAAACTTCTGCAATTTTTTCCACTTTAGTATGAAGCATTCGGAGTTGTGTGTCCCATGAGGCACTATTCCTGAAACTACTTTTACTGTGACTAATAAGAGAAGCAGATATTATCTGTGAATTTATAAAGCAATTTGAATTTCTTTCGAAAAGTAAAATTTGAATTAGACATAGTTTGCAATTGGAAACCTCTTCAGGGTTAGTGATATCATTAAGTCTTGACCTAAAAATAACAGAAAATGGCAGCTTCTTCATGGCTTTTGGACTTTAAAAACCTCGAAACTTTCAAGAACTAATGAGGCATTGAACTTTAGGGACAGAGGTTTATTCCTTGGTGAGTCATGTGTGTCTAAAAGCTTTTTATTTCAGTCCAAAAAGAGTCCCCAGAGATGAGAAGATTTGTACTTATCTGCAGGGTTCAGTAGACTCTTTGCTTACCACTGTCAAATGGGAAAGACAGAGCTTG
>CAUYQV010156357.1:0-21510 GCA_963574575.1 Galagoides demidoff | reverse complement strand
AATGGTTTGTTTATGGGTAAACTATTATGGAATGTGGAGAAACCAGTTGTTTTTCTCCGGGGTAGAGACATTCTTAGGTCGACAAGATCTGGGAGAGGCTGCCATCACGCTGTGCTTTTAGCATTGCTAATTACCCTTACACCCTATAAAATTAATTCTTACCAAACTAGGTGATATTTTGCCTTCTGTTTTATTTAAAGACCTATATTGGGCTTTTTTCTCTTTTTATTTTATTTTCATATGTAATTATATAGCATTGTTCAAGAGATCATTAGACTTAATTCTCATTTTAAAGCTTAATTTTTGTTTTTTTTCTTGCAGATTAAAGAATTTGCCCTTTAGCTTTACAAAGCTGCAGCAATTGACAGCTATGTGGCTATCGGATAATCAGGTGGGCATTCTGATTTATTACTGGAATTTCAATTATGTTATATAATTGTGTACTCTAATTTACTCAGTACAGTCTAACTTACATAACGTTATCTCATATACTTGTAATTTTTTGTGATGAGAACACTTAAATTTTACTCTTCAGCAGTTTCAAGAATATAATACATTGTTACTAACTATAGTCACCATGCTACGCAATAAATCTCTTGAACTTATTTCTTCTAACTGAAATTTTTAATCTTGGACCAATATATTCCAATTCACACCCCACCCCACCCCACCTAACACCAGTTTCTGTTAATAATTATCTTTCTCTGTTCCTGAGTTTGTCATTTTGATGCCATAAAAACGTGAGATCATACAACATTGTCTTTCTGTTTCTGCTTTTTCACTTAACATAATGTCCTCCAGTTTCATTCATGTTGTTGAAGATGACACAATTTCCTTTTGTAAGGCTGAATAGTATTCTGTTATATGCGTGTGTGCTTCCTTTATCCATTTGTCTATTGATGAATGTTTAGGTAGATTTCATATATTGGCTATTGTAAAGTCTGCTACAATGAACATGGAAGTACAGACATCTCTTGAACATAATAGTTTTATTTCTTTTGGTTATATATCTAGTAGTGAAAATTTGACATACCATGTCACAGTTCTATTTTTAATGTTTTGAGGACCCTCTATACTGTTTTCCATAATGGCTGTACTAATTTAGATTCCCACCAACAGTGTAAAAGGGTTCTCAGTAAATTTTTTTAAGTAAACAGTACAATTTGCTGATTTTTTTTTTTTTTTTTTTTTGAGGCAGAGTTTCCTTTGTCACCGTGGGTAGAATGCTGTGGCTTCATAGCTCACAGTAACCTCAAACTTCTGGGCTCAAGCCATCCTCTTGCCTCAGCTTCCCAAGTAGGTGGAAGTACAAGGCACCAGCCACAATGCGAGGCTACTTTTTTAGAGACAGGGTCTCACTCTTGCTCAGGCTGGTTTTGAACTCCTGAGCTAAAGCAGTTTATCTGAACTGTACCTATTATTTGTGGTACTGATTTATTGTAACTAAATTTTTTTTTTTTTTTTTTTTTTGAGAAAGAGTCACACTTTGTCACCCTTGGTAGAGTACCATAGCGTCACAACTCACAACAACCTCAAACTATTGGGCTTAAGTGATTCTCTTGCCTTAGCCTCCCAAGTAGCTGGGACTACAGATGCCTGCCACAATGCCTGGCTATTTTTTTTTTGTTATTCTTGTCGTTGTTTAGCAGGCCAAGTTTGAACCTGCCAACCCCAGTATATGTGGCCACCTCCGTAACCACTGAGCTACGGGTGCTGAGCCTTTAACTAAATATTTAAAGTTTGAAACTTTATTTGAAATTTTGCAAATAGATTGCAAAAACATTTGCTGGGCCCCATAAAACATTATGCCAGTTATTAACTACAGAGTGAATGAAACATACAGTTCCTGATCTTACAAAACTGTTTAGACTAAGTTTATTAGTACAATATCACTTCTGTGGATAAATTAATGCCAGCAAATTATGCTGAATTTTTAGTGCATTACTTAAATCCTACTAACAAATTCTTTGTATTTACAATGCGCTCTCATTTTCTCCCAACTTCCCACTTATTTTAAAACAAATTGTATGGTGTTTTAAGTTTGATCAAATACTTAGTAAAACAGATATAGCTCAGAAAAATTTCCCTTACTATATGAAGCAGTAAAAGAATGAAGTGTAGGAGATAAGGCATACAGAGAAGTTTGATTATGAATTATGAAAATAAATTGCCTTACTATGTAGAACAATACATATAGTAATAAAATTTTCCTGAGTCTCTGAAGACATGGGCAACAATTATTTATCAGCTTATTCCTTCATTCACTTTGTGATTCTCAAGAACCATTTATGAACAATTGCTTTGTACTGGGGGGTGGTGTCTAAGATGAGAAAAATGATATTTAGAAAGTTATTTTAAAATACTGTGATAAAAGACTTAATAGGACTAGGCTTCAGGACCAGAGTTGGGGAGTTGAACTGAAGAGTATGGCAAGTTTTCCAAAGGAGGATATGCCTACAATGCCTGAATTACCTTTCAAAGAGGACTTGTGTTCTGTTTAAAAGGAACATCAGGAACGTGAGCATTTAGGTGTGAAGCAGCCTAGTAGATATCTTAACTCTACAAGTGGATCATTGTGACTAGTAGCATATAACCTGTGAGATGGAAGAGGTAGGAAATCAGGCCACAGAGGCAGACAGACCTGTTCATAGAGGAGCCTGTATGCTATACAAAGGAATTTATACTTTAAGGATGAATGAGACTTTCTCTAATCTTCATGTCTACTCTGATCGATTATGAGAATAGCTTCCTGAAAAATTGTGTTGGAAGATTCTGGAGCCAAAGTCAAACTCAGTGGAAAATTGTCATTAAGGTGTCTAATAGGAGACCTTTGGGAAGTAAAAGGGGCTCCACTGATAACTATTTGAGAACAGCAGGCGTAAAATGTGTCTATCCTAGGAAAATTGGGCATTTTGTCATTGTAGTCATGATCAATTATTACTGCCATAAGTATAAGAGAAGGAAGTTTTTTTTGTTTTTTTTGAGACAGTCTCACTATGTCATCCTTGGTGTCACAGCTCACTGCGACCTCCAACTCTTGGGCTTAAAGTGATTCTCTTGCCTCAGCCTCCCAAGTAGCTGGGACTACAGGTGCCCACCACAACACCTGGCTATTTTGTTGTTGCAGTTGTTATTGTTTGGCAGGCCTAGGCTGGGTTCGAACCCACCAGCTCCAGTGTATGTGGCTGGTGCCCTAGCCACTGAGCTATAAGCGCCTAGCCAGAAGGAAGTGATTCTTGTGGTACAAATAGGATATAGGAACTAGCATAACATTTGAACAAATAGTAATGATCATATTGATATTTTAGAAGAAATTTTTTGTTTGCATTGTGAAAGATGGATTTAGCAAGGGTTTATGCCAAACCCGAAGGTAGGGGAGACTGAATTGGAGAACTTTGCCATGCTCTAGGCAGTAGAAAATGTTGCTTTGAACTAAATTAATGATAACAGGGCTGAGAAAGAACACATATTTTTAAGAAATAATTTAAAAGGTGACATCACTAGAACATAAGAAGAATGTATGTCCGTGAGACAAAAGTAGAAGCAAAGATGAGTGTCAGAAAACTGGCTTGAATGCCTAGCTGGATGTTGCTGTCATAAGTAAGAAAGGGAACTAAAAGTTAATAAAATATGTTTATGGAAAGATGTTAAGTTCTGGTTAAGCATGTTGAGTTACAGGTACTTTTGGTAAATCCAAGTAAGTGTATATATGAAGTAGGCTGGTTGACCATGATCTGCGCACCCCACCCCACCCCCGTTTTGGGCTGTCATTACTGTGTTCTTGATTTTTTCTGTTCTTTTAATTTCTAACCTCAGAATTGCTCCTGAAAACAATTTCCTTTTTGCCATTACTATTACAGATTTATTTTTCTTTCTTAGTCACAAGATTTTTTGTTTTTATTGTGACATGAGAAGATATACATGTTTGTGTTTGGTCCATTATCTTAACTTTTTCTAGGGACTGCTTTTGCAGTTTTGTTTCTCAAAAGAGATTATGTAAAATAATTTTTTAAGTGTTAAGAATGGATGAATCCTGAGGATTACTGATATTTAAGTGACAGGTGGATTAGTAGCCATAGAGGTAGAAGAAGAATTGGATGGTAGTGGTTTCGAGTTAAGGGAGAAGAGAGTGGCCTAAGGGAAGAGGTTGTTAATAAAATAAATACTGTTTTAAAGTTAGTTCAGGTTAAATGTGAAAATATTCATTATATTTGGCTAATTATGTTTAACCATTAGCCAACTTAAACTGACTAGCTAAAGTAATTATAGAACAATATGTCAAAAGCTGGACTGAAGCAATTTAAGGAACAAATAGATGATAGGATAGAGCCACATAATTTTGGCTATTCTTATAACCAATGAGAAGGGAAAGAAGTAGTACCTAGAGAAAACATGGATCCTTTAATATTAGACAGTGTGTTTACAGTTGTTGGAAAGAAGCTGTGTGGAGAGTAACATTAAGAATATGAGAGGGATTGGATAACTGGAGTGAAAACTGATAAAATTAAAAGATATTACAGGAATTCTTACCCATTTGGGGAGTTTGGGTTTGAATGTAAAAGGGGAGGGCTGATGTATGCTGTGATACTCTTAGAATGTAGTGTTTTCCATACTTGTAGTTCTTCAATCTTTTATGTTTTATTTTTCAGAATATTTTATTAAAGACTCTATCTTGAGAGTACAATTTAGGAATTATAAATGAATTTTCCAGCAACACTGAGAGCTCAACTGAAGTACTATTAGTGTCATTATACAGATTTGTGATGATAATATTTTGCACAGCTGTGTGATATGGGAAGAAGCACACAATTGGAATGATTCTAGGCTACAGTTTTCCCAAGCTAGGTATAAGAAAAGGACAATGCACAAGGAGGTCTTGGTTATTAGCAAGAAAGTGGTTGAAGTGAGATATGATGTGATCCAAAAAGGGAAGCAAAGACAGGAGTAGATGATGGGAAGAATGTCAGAAGGTCAAAAGAGTAGCAGTCTTTTTGTTTGTTTCACCATAAATTCAACTAAGTAGTAAGGACTCATAGTCTTGGTGAGGATGATCAGCAAATATTGTAGGAACAGTGGAGTAGGAGAGCTGCATGGTGTCCATGTATGTACCTTACTCCGCTGTTTATCCTTTTGACTGACTACTCCTCAATCTCCTTTTCAGAAATATTTCTTCTGCCAGTGCCTTATACATTGGAGTTCTTCGTAGTAATCTAGGCTTTGCTTTAGTTTCTTTATACTTTCTCCTGAAATTACTGTCTCTATCCCCTTTATTCCTAACAATATCTTCATCCGTTTCTGGCTCGAACTTCGCATTCATATAGCTCAATGCCCAGTTAATATTGTCACTTAGATATTTCACATTCACCCAGCATAAAATTGAGTATACCATTGTCTGCTACAAGTATCCCTGCCCCCAACCTCCTCCCCCCAGTTCTTTAGTTCAGAAAAAGTTCCCTGAACTACTTTTTTTCTCTACACTTTACTCCAATTCATTGCCAAGATTTATTGTTGAATCTTAACTTAAACATCTTAGATGTTTGTGTGCTTTGATTTACTCCTAGCTACTTGGGAGGCTGAGGCAAGACAATCACTTGAGCCTAAGAGTTGGAGGTTGCTATGAACTATGACACCATGGCACTCTACTGAGGATGACAAAATGAGACTTTTATTTCTCTCTCTTTTACCTAATGATTTTGCATTTTTGGTTTTTTTTTTGGAGACAGAGTTTCACTTTGTCATCCTCAGTAGAGTGCTGTGGCATCACAGCTAACAGCTACCTCACATTCTTGGGCTCTAACAATTCTCTTGCCTCAGTCTCCCAAGTAGCTGGGACTACAGGTGCCCGCCACAATGCCCGGCTATTTTTTTGTTGTTGTTGGAGTTGTCATTGTTGTTTAGCAGGCCCAAGTCAGGTTCAAACCCACCAGTCCTGGTGTATGTGGCCGGGTGCCCTGACCGTTGAGCTACGGTGCTGAGCCTGAACACATAATATTAATTATCACATTCAAAATTTTTATTTTGGTTTACATATTAAAATAATCTATGGGTCTCATTTTTGTCTTCCCATCATAGTTCTGTGGAACAGTGCTGACTTAAGACTATTAAGAAGGCTTCCTAACAGTTCTGTCTCTGCCCCTTGTGTTGCCACCACTTTAATTAATACCTTATCACCCTAATTCCATTCGAAACTACATTATAACTAAAGAACCTTTAATCTGATGCTAGTGTTAACCTACTTAACGCCTTTTCATGATTACTTTTTTCTTTCTATCATGTGCCTCCAGACCCTGTTCATCCTGTGGCTTCATCTCTGTTTCCTCAAATGAGTTCTGCTCTCTTGAGACATTCTTCCTTCTCTTTCTTACCTGGCTTCTTCTCTTCTTTTCCTCACCTTTCTTTCTGGAATGCTTGACTAATCTTTCAAGATTGTGATTAAGTTAATTTCTCCTTCTGTACCTTATCTTAGCTCCCTATACCCTGCCTATCCTGTAATTATACTGTTGCAATAACCTGTATTGTTCCTCTAATGTACTGTGAACTCTACAAAGTCAGTGAGGATACATGTTTAGCTCACCCTCTGTGCAAAGCACCTGTCATAGTATTTGTAGTATTTTAGTAAATATTTGTTGAATGGATGACTTTAGATTTCAGAGATGGGACATGTTTGGGGGAATTAAAGATCACTGAAGTTAGGTGTTCAGGACACTGAAAGGCTGGATAAGTAGTTCTCAACACTTTTTTGGTCCTCATGTCTCCTAAACAATAGGTGATTGGTTTTCTTATAACATCTTTATTGAAATATAATTAACATACCATACCATTCACCTTTAAAAAAAATATATATATATATATAGTTCAGTGGTTTTTAGTGTATTCAGAGTTGTACAGTAATTATCACAGTTAATTTTAGAGCATTTTCAGGGTGATTAGTTTTTAAAAGCCTTCAAGATAATTTTGATATGCCCTTCTAAGGGGACTAATTTTCTCCCTCCCACACATTCCTCATCCACTAGAGTATGACTATGTCATCTACGTTTTAAGTATGTTGAATCCCATGACTATGGAATGATTTGGAGTAGAAGAGTCAGGAAGTCAGTGGATAACAGGAAATGAGATTAATGTAGTGGCAGGGGTTCTGTGCTTCCAAGAAAATTTGAGAATAGAGAAAGTAATGATCTCACAGCATTGCTAATGCTGCCCCCACCTCTTAGGGTGGTGACGTGTAGGAAAAGAAGCCATCTGTATTTGAGGCTTCAGCGAAGAGTAGAGTTACCACTTTCATTATGAGGAAATCAAAGAAAATGTTTAGAAGTTTGAGATTTAGAGCAGTAGGGCAGTTCGTTTACTGCAAAACAAGGAGATACAAAAGAAGAATTTGAATGGGAGTGTGATTACAGGATGGAATTAACTGGTTAGGAGATTTTCATGATGAAGGGATAAGGTGGCATGTGAGGGAAGGGTTGGGTTATTCTGTGCTTGTCTAGAGTCAGCCAGGGCTTTTATTGGTAAGATTATAGGTGAATTGAATTGATTTTAGCAAATAGAATTAGTTATATTAAGAAATAAACTGATAACATTTGTTAAGCAAGAAAAAAGTCTCTAATAAAATGAGGTTCTAAATACCTACAGGCTCTCAACTGAGTGACTCGTTGGTATCATTAATGGAGACAGGAAACACAGGAGGAAAAAGAAGCAGTTTATAATGGTTGTTTTAAACACCCTTTCCAGGTGTTAAGGGGAGTAAACACTTGGAAGACTAAACTTTCCAAATGATTTTACAAAAGCATGTTTCTGAAGTGGGTGGCGGAATACCAGAGAGAACAAAATAAAATAAATTGGAAAAGCTAATTTTATCACTTTTTAAATAAATCACTGTGACCATAAGTAATTATTGGACTATGGATATGCTTAGTATATAAAATCATTAAAACTATTGATATTTCAGTGATAATTATAATATAGTGTGAATTCACTTTATACTAAAAACTATGTTTTAGATTTTTAAGTGGTTTCAAATCAGTGTTAGAAGTGTTACCGTGTATCGTTAAATTTGCTTTTATAATCTATATATTGGTAATAATAGAAAAATCGTGAATACTTATTCAGAGGAAACTGTTAAATATGTATTTGTTTTAGGGTTATTGAAAATTAAATATTTATTTTCTTTCTCTAGTCCAAACCCCTGATACCTCTTCAAAAAGAAACCGATGCAGAGACCCAGAAATTGGTGCTTACTAACTACATGTTCCCTCAGCAGCCAAGGACAGAGGATGGTAGGAATTAACAATCTCTTTTCTTTTTAAAAACAAATACTGACTAATCAAAGCAAGGTATGAAGTGAATTTTAAATCTCAGAGATTTTTACTAATTTGATGGGACTTTGGAGAATTGATCAAAAAGTTCTCTTAAAATAATGGGAAAAGAGGTCAACATCTCAGAGGTACAGACCATTGAATTTAGAGGTTTAAGTGTAGCATATACTTAAATTCCTTTAAACTGCTAACCTTAAAATAACATTTAGCTAAAATGTTAGGAGCACAGGATAAGTGTTATGGGATTAGTGCTATTAAACCAAGAAATACTTTATTCACTTCTGTTGTAAACTTAGTGCTAGCATTGAATCTATACACTAGATAAGGATGATCTTTAAAACTCTATGAATGTTACTCCTAAGTCCTTTTTTCATATTTTGCCCAAGAAGGGGAACTATATACTTTCTTGCTGGCCACAAATGCTTTTATTTGGATTATGATGTGAAAGCCTTTTAGACTAAAGGAGGAAATTGTTTGTAATACATGTTGTACTCTGTTTCTGATACAAGTATATGTGTGTATAATATTTATTATCCTATACTTAAAATATATAATTTTTATGTATGTATCTTCTTCTGAAAACAGTGAAAATGTCTATGATTTTGTTAATTATAAATTAACACTTGATACATAAAGACACTGAAGAAAAAAGTTAATCATTAGTCTTAATTTATAAAATATACCACAGGCAAATTAAGTTTTTGAGCTTCATCATCTTGAAATGATGATAATAGTTCCACTGGAACACAGGCACATTTATTCATTTATGTTTTGTCTATGGCTGCTTTTAAGCTACAATGGCAAGATTGAGTAGTTGCAACAGATTAACAGTGCCTATAATTCTAGTACTTGGGATGCTGAGGAGAGTGGAATGCCTGCACTAGTAGGTTTAAGATGAGCCTGAGCAAGAGCAAGATCTTGTCTCTAAAAATAGCTGGGCATTGTGGTGGGCGCCTATAGCCCCAGCTAATTAGGAGGCTGAGGAAGAGAATTGCTTGAGCCCAAGAGTTTGAGGTTGCTGTGAGCTATGATGCCATGGCACTTTACCGAGGGTGACATAGTGAGACTCCGTGTCAAAAAAAAAAAGAGGAAAGATTGAGTATCTCTAATCTGAAATCTGAAATGCTCTAAAATCTGAAACTGCCTAAGCACCAACATAATGCTCAAAGAAAGTGTTTATTTGGAGAATTTTGGATTTTTGGATTAGGAATACTCAGTCAGGATATATGTACAAATAATCCAAAATCTAAACTACTTCTGATCCCAAACATTTTAGATAACAGATGCTCAATCTGAATTAGCATTCTAGTCTCCTGCACCAAACACCAATTATTTGAATATCTTATATAACTTTTTATAATATTATGTATACTTAAAATTAAGTATACTCGGCTTGGCGCCTATAGCACAATGGTTACAGCACCAGCCACATATACTAAGGAAGCTGGTTTTGAACCTGGCCCAGGCCAGCTAAACAACAAAGACAACTGCAACAAAAAATAGCTAGGCGCTGTGGTCGGTGCCTGTAGTCTCAGCTACCTGGGAGACTGAGGCAAGAGAATCACTTAAGCCCGAGAGTTTGAGGTCACTGTGAGCTGTGACGCTACAGCACTCTACAGAGGATAACACAGACTCTGTCTCCAAAAAAAAAAAAAAAAGGAAAGAAAATTAAATATACTCTATTTTGGTGTAGAGATATATTTCCATATTTTATTATATTGCTAAATGTGGAGATTATGGGTAGATTTCCATTCAGTCTAACCTCCATAGTTGACTTCTCCCTACATTGATCACCTCCTTAAGTTGACCTAATTTTCATAGATTGGACATGCCTCCCAGGTATGTATCAATACAGCAGGCCTAGTTCCTTATGTTAACTACCTCTGTATGTTGGCCAGTTTGTTACAATTCCTTGGGTGGTCAACTTACAGAGGTTCTACTGTACATGGATGTCAAGTGTTAATAGTTTCATTCATTGGAGGCTCTGTAATTAAAGCTTCTGAGGATAGGTTTACATGACACTCACAAATCTTCTAATGCAAAACCTGAACAATTTTTGCTATACCTAATAAATGTCATCAGATATATCCATTAAATAACTTAAGTGAAATCTTTTGCTCTTTCTTGCAAAGAACAACCAATAATTAGCCTCAAGAACTGAATGACTTTTCTACTTGTGTATCACTAGTTTGGAACAGAAGTTAAATGAGTTCAGGTTTTGGTCAATTTAAGTATTTCAACGCCGTTTTCTAAACCTCCCATAACAGTGTAAGTATAATAACCAATTTGTTTTGAGTCAGACACAGTGCTAAGCATTTTATGTTCATAATTTTTCACTTTTAAAACAATCCTCCAAAATAGATAAGTATTGTCATTAGTTGCCTCTTGGCTCACAAAACTTAAAATATTTAATATCCTGCTCAAAACTGTCTCAGTCATAGATATGTACATGCTTTAGTTTCTCCTCCTCCTGTTTCCACTTCAGTAATTCAAATCCTCCTTGCCTCCTTTTTCCATTTTATAATTTTAATTTATTTTCTTCATGTTTCTTACGAAGTCATACTTCAGATAAGACATTTACTTGTGATAGGAAGAAAAGAAATAGTAAAATCTCGCTTTTGCCACTCCTAGTTTTTTGAGATTTGTTTTAGAATAGAAGGGTCTCTAATGGAAAAGTTTGAAATACAGGTATCAATTGTGATGATCTGAGTTCTCTTAGAGATCATGTTATACTTAAGAGATTAGTAATATCTCATTATCTATATGATAAGCAGAGCACTGAATAAGGTAGGTGAATTTTCTCCCAAATGCAAGAAGAGCTTTTCTCTTTATTCCAGTGTTTCTAAAAGAAATAGATGAATCAAAAAAATATAATGTTCTTATATAAAGGTTTTGTACAAATTTAAGAGATAAAGATAATTCACACACAGTTTCTTCTATTTTCATCCCATTTATGTGACAGGCATATTGAGCTAGAGCTAAGTATTTACAAACAAAGGTCCTTAACTTCAAAAATGTAAAGGTAGATGATGAGTAAATCTGAAAGAGTTGGGATGGGATTTTTAGCCTAACTAGTGAAATCAGCCTTAAGGAGAAAAAGGGGGAAGTATGCATCCATATAACAATAAAATTGTAGCTAGTGAAACAGGGCATTAGGGGGAATATTAGTCTGAGGGTTTTTATTTCATTTCTTTTCACAGCGAAGTGAAAGAAATTTACCTCTGGAATTTGGGGAAAGGGTATATGAAAGAAGTGGTAGTTAATAATTTGTCATAGACTCTAACCTTCATAGAGAAAAAATTAAAACATGAAGTAGTTTTAAAGGGAGAAAAAGAAAAATGTCTAAGGAACAAAGTTTGCCATCAATAACAAGGAAGTGAATGATTTGAAAGTGCAGGCACAGTGGTCAAAAAGTCTTAATGGTAGACAAAAATCTTGAATTCTCCATGGTCATGAATCACTTAGCTGATGTGCAGATAAATGCTGGGTTTGAGAACATGAAGGAATTGTAAAATTGTAGTGTTGCAGCGGGGAGCCACATCACACCTTGACAACATTCAGCATATTAGCAGGTTTTAGGTACAAATAAAGTCAGTAGTAAGTATGCCTTGATGATCAGGTCACATAGCATGTAGAATGGATAGACAGTGATATTACTTGATGTCTTGAATCTTCAAAGATGTGAGATTTATACTAAAGAGTTAATAAATGTAGGTGACCCGAATGAAAGGCATGGTAATTCTGGTATAATATTGCTTTGATACAGTTTTACATTCTTATGGATCGCTGGGCTAGGCTGGTGATTGAAATCACTGCCTAAGGTAGGAAAGGGGAGTTATGTGAATACTAGAGATAGAATCTGTTGGAAAGTGGTTGACTGTGCTTGCCCTTTTAGTAATATCACAAAGGTATGTCAGTAGGAATTTGAATCATGTTCCATGTTTGTTTTGAACAGAAAGCAGTAGTCTAATTCATTAAGTAAATGTTAAGCAATTCAAAAGAGTAATTATATGAGGAAAAAATCTTGAACTGAGTAATGAAGACAAAGACAGGCTAAATCATAAAATTCCATTCCTTCCAGTGATCTCAGATGAGATAGAGCTACTACACAGTGGATTCCTAAAGCAGGAACTTTACCCAACAGCCCTGGATCAACTGTCATAGGGAGGGAAGGCTCAGTCACACACTCGGTTGTTTTTTTTTTTTTTTTTTTTCCTTGACCTGGAAAGGCAACAGTATCAGCCTTTTAGCAAGAAAGGCCTTCTTACTAGGGTTTTAGAGGCATGGTATACAAAGTAAAAAAAGTGAGAGGGTATGGGTCTCATGTTTTAATTAAGTAGGCAGCAGTCTTTTGTACAAGGAAGAGAGCTATGAGGGAGAAGGACAGGGGAGCACTAAACTACAGATCAGAGGACACTATTGTAGAGTTTTAATGAAGAAAAGTTAGAGCGCACAGGTTAGATAGTTACGGCTTGAGGATAATTGTCAGTTGCTTTATAGCTTTGTTTATATTTTGTCTCTACTATATTTTTGATTTCTATCCAGACTAGCTTCTCATCTACTCTGCTGGACATTCAGCGCCCTCTGCACACATAGGGGTCTGAGGCCAGGGAATGCCAGCCTACGCTGGCTTATATCCGCAATTTCTATTGTTAGTATTTGGTTTTAAGACAACCTTAATTTGGATATGAGCTTTAGAATTGTTAAGAAGCCCCAAATAATGATAATTAGAAGTTTTTATATTTTATTTTTGCATAAATATTTAAATTGGTCATAGTTAGGTATCTCAGTAATTTCAGTGTTACTATTATGAATTTGGGGTACTTTTGATCTCTTTTTGAGTAGGGACATTTTATTTTACTGGAAAAAATGTTGTGATTTTTGTATTGCCCAATATCTGTGGAATTATATGTAATAGTTGAATGAGTTAATTTTTTTAAGCCTAATATATATTTTGATGCCTAATAATAGGAAGCAAAAAATTGTAAGAGTCGTTAAATCTTTACTTTTAATATTACACAGTGATCCCTTATCAGAAATGTTTAGGGCCAGAAGTATTTCAGATTTTGGAATATTTGCAGAATACATACCAGCTGAGCATTTCTAATTCAAAAATCTTTTTTATTTATTTATTTTTTGGAGTTTTTGGCCGGGGCTGGGTTTGAACTCTCCACCTCCGGCATATGGGGCCAGTGCCCTACTCCTTTGAGCCACAGGCACCACTAATTCAAAAATCTTTAAGGGTTCCAATGATCCTATTTACCTTGAATGTCATATCGGTGTTCAAAAAATTTTGGATTTGGGGTTGAGTGCAGTGGCCCCTATAATCCTAGCATTCTGGGAGGCCAAGGTGGGTAGATTGCCTGAGCTTATAGGTTTGAGACCAGCCTGAGCAAGATTGAGACACCCCCCCCCTTTTTTTTTTTTTTGGAGACAGAGTCTCAAGCTGTTCCCCTGGGTAGAGTGCCTTGGCATCACAGCTGATAGCAACCTCCAACTCCTGGGCTCAAGTGAGTCTCCTGCCTCAGCCTCCCAAGTAGCTGAGACCATAGGCACCCGCCACAACACCCAGCTATTTTTTGGTTGCAGCTGTCATTGTTGTTTGGCGGGCCTGGGCTGGATTCGAACCCACCACCTTAGGTGTATGTGGCTGGTGCCTTAGCCACTTGAGCCACAGGTGCTGAGCCAAGACCCCTTCTTTAAAAATACCTGGGCATTGTGGCTAGTGACTGTACTCCCAGCTACTTGGGAGGCTGAGGCAAGAGAATCGCTTGAGCCCCCGAGTTGGAGGTTGCTATGAACTATGATACCATGGCACTCTACTGAGGGTGACAAAGTGAGACTGTCTCAAAAACAAAACAAAAAAATTTTGGATTTGGCAGCATTTCATGTTTTGGATTTTTTGTCTTAGGGATGGTCAATCTATACATCTTATAGCAGGATATATAAGTGTTGAGTTTACATTGAAATTTCAATTTTCTTTACGTTTTGATATAGGAAATACATTGTAAATACTTAGTAAGTGTAAGCTATAATGTATGATGTATATTTAATGCAAAGGTGAAATTGCATGTCATAAGATAATCCTTTTTTTTGGCTCGGCGCCTGTGGCTCAATCAGCTAAGGCGCCAGCCACGTACACCTAAGGTGGCGAGTTCGAATCCCCAGCCTAGGCCCGCCAAACAACAATGATGGCTGCAACCAAAAAATGGACGGGCATTGTGGCGGGCGCCTGTGGTCCCAGCTACTTGGGAGGCAGAGGCAGGAGACTCGCTTGAGCCCAGGAGTTGGAGGTTGCTGTGAGCTGTGATGCCATAGCACTCTACCCAGGGGGATAGCTTGAGGCTTCATCTCAAAAAAAAAAAGATAATCCTTTTTTAACTATTCTTTTATCTTACTTGTTATCAATTTTCCCTCCCTTCTGTCTATATATAATGAACTATTGGAATTAGGAAGGTATAAAGATAAACTTGAATGAAATAATTTATATGTTACCTTTTTAGGGCACTGAACAAAACTACATATCTGCAGTGTTTTAAGTGGTAGATTCTCTTCAGGAACCCTTCTGGTAACAAAACAAGATAAGTCAGCTTCAGGGAAGAAAAGATATATGATTGACATTGTAAAGAAATCTTAGACAATCCAGGCTTGGCGCCTGTAGCTCAGCGGCAAGGGCGTCAGCCGCATACACCAGAGCTGGCGGGTTTGAATCTAGGCCAGGCCTGTCAAACAACAATGACAACTACAACAAAAATAGCCAGGCATTGTTGTGGGTGCCTGTAGTCCCAGCTACTTGGGAGGCTGAGGCAAGAGGATTGCTTAAGCCCAAGAGTTTGAGGTTGCTGTGAGCTTCAACATCATGGCACTCTACCGAGGGTGGCATAGTAAGACTGTGTCTCAAAAATATAAAAAAAAGAAAGAAAACGAAATCTTACAATCCAGCCTGGTCATTACCCTAGGATTTGTTACCTTCTGACATTGACCAACATTTAACTATCTCACACTTAACTGTAATGAATATATCATAATTTACAAATTATGAGTAAGCAGTAGTTTTCATAATTATAGTAAAATATGTTTTGTTTTGTTTTGTTTTTTTTACTTTAGTTATGTTCATATCAGATAATGAAAGTTTTAATCCTTCATTGTGGGAGGAACAGAGGAAACAGCGGGCTCAAGTGGCATTTGAATGTGATGAAGACAAAGATGAAAGGGAGGCACCTCCCAGGGTCAGTCTGTTCTTTATTCCTTCAAATTTGAAACACTTTTGCTGATATTTAAGTGGGTACTGTATACCTATACTGTGATGTTTGGGGAATATGAAGAAGTATTAGATTCATTCCTTGTCCTCTATGCTCTTGAAAAGTCTTTTTGATCCAAAATATGTCACATATGAAAGAATATGAGAACAATATAAAATTATGTGATTAAAAGCTGCATTTCATAGTATATATTATATAAATAGAAGAGAAAGCAAATTATCGTAGGCTTGAGAAATTAACCAGAATGTTATCTTGAATTAGTGTCCTTTTATTTAACTCCAGAGTTTAGTTGATCCCCCCACCATATTTATAGTGATTCTTTCCCCCTCTTTCTTTAGTGATTTACTGATATAAATCCTAGAGTTAAAGAACTCTTTGTTATAAACATTTTGTTTTTTGTGTGGGATTGAAAACATGTGTTACATTGATAGATATTTCCAAGTTATTTACAAATGTAATTATTTGCCCTTTATATAAACTAGCTGAATCTCAGATAAATGATAATTAGGCTGACCATGGAAGAGTTTGCTCCTGTATCATGATAACATAAATATATGAATGTCTGAGTTTTATGTGTGTCTGGACTAATATCTAGCTGGAAAATGTATATCAATTTCAAAGCTAAGTGACAGTTTTTGGCAATATCCACATTGTATATATCCAGATGGAAAATATTTTTCTGCTAAAAAAGCTTTTAAAATATTGAAATTTATTGTGACGTCTTTGACTATTTTGTGATAAAACTATATTTTTGTCAAGCCTAAAATGCCTTCAAAATCTATCAGCTGTCTTCATAGTTATCTCTGTGAACTAGATATCAAAATGTAATTCATGTAGATTATAGATTAAATTTCATTTGATTGACATTAGAAGTGTTTATCTGTAGTTTATATTTCATTTATTTCTTTAGGAGGGAAATTTAAAGAGATATCCAACACCATACCCAGATGAGCTTAAGAATATGGTCAAAACTGTTCAAACCATTGTACATAGATTAAAAGATGAAGAGACCAGTGAAGACTCTGGAAGAGATTTGAAGCCACATGAAGATCAGCAAATTGTGAATAAAGATGTGGGAGTAAAGGTTAGAACACTCATTTTAAAAGGATTGCTTAAAGCCTATTTCAATTTTTTTAAAGATTTTTAAATGACAGTTGATGTACTGACCTTTTAGATATACAATAGATACACTGTTATGTACCAACCACATAAGAATATTTTAGTTGATGAACTACATATAGGGTAGTTATCCCGAAAGGTTATAATGGAGCTGAAAAATTCATCTAATGACATTGTAGTAATACTTTACCGGTTCTATATCTAGATATATTTAGATATACAAATACTTGTTATTATTGTGTTAGAATTGCCTATAGTATTGAGTATAGTAACATGCTGTACAGGTTTGTATCTTAGGTTTGTATACCATCTGGGTTTGCGTAAGTATGCTGTGTGATGTTCACACAATTTTGACGTCACCTAACAATGTATTTCTCAGAACAGACACTCATTGTTAACGGATGTATAACTGTACTTCCAAATTTATGGGTTTTGTTCTTAGTTACCTGAATTAGAAAGCTGTAATAATCAGTGAACTCCCTAATTGCAATTATTAAACCAGGTTATAGAATGCACAGATTGCCAGGATAGTATCAACAAAACCTTTAAAAGATCACTGCCGGCTGGGTATGGTGGCTCACATCTGTAATTCTAGCACTCTGGGAGGCCAAGACGGTGGATTGCTTGAGCTCAGGAGTTTGAGACCAGACTGAGCAAGAGTGAGACCCTGTCTCTACTAAAAAAGTAGAAAAATTAGCCAGATGTTGTGGCTGGTGCCTTTAGTCCCAGCTACTCAAGAGGCTGAATCATGCAGATCGCCTGAGCACAGGAGGTTGCTATGAGCTACAATGATGCCATGGCACTCTACCCAGGGTGACAGAGTGAGACTCTGTCTCAGAAAAATAAAAGATAGATAAACAATCACTCCATGAACAAAGAAGATATGTCAGAAAAATCATTTTTATGCAAATATTGTTTTTTCCCTGGATAATACTTGTCCAGTTTACCCAATTTGGATTTTAAATGTAATTACTATGACAGACATTTGGCATTTCCTTGGGATATTTCAGAAACATTAACAAATTCCTAAGTTGTGTATGCTTTTGGTGGACTTTCCTCCCCACACATAATATATCACAGAAACAAGTTTGATCGTGTCATTAGAGTTATCCTACATTCTATAGTGAGGGGGAAACAATCTTAATCATCCTGAGTTGAGTATGATTGAGCTTAGTAACTCACTCATCCACACCAACCATGTAAGTGCTAAGAGGAAAAATAACCTTGATTAATCTATTCCCCCAAATGGGCATTTAATCTCTTGAGTGCAACAGGTTTCCTTATTTGAGATTTACCTAGAATTGGAAGTTTGTAAATTACTTGTAAATTTTTATTTGAACTGTAATGTAAGAATAGGTATACAACATAAAGAATATGAGTTCTTCATCTTTTTTTTACTTAGACTTCAGAAAGTACTCTTCCAGTAAAATGCAAAGTTGATGACAGAGAAAAGTATGTGATAGGGAACTCTATACAGAGGATCAGTGAACCTGAAGCTGAGATCAGTCCTGAGAATTTATCAGTGACTACAAATATGAAAACATCTGAGAACTTGAAGCATATTGTTAACCACAATGATGTTTTTGAGGTATGATATTTTTGATTATTCTGAAGCAATTCTAAAAACTTTCAATTGAATGTTTCATTGTTGCTAATGAAAGACCTAATATTGATTGCAGAAAATATGATAATGAATTTGTCCCCGAGAAATTTCATAGTATTTGCTAAAATGTCCCTCATTTATCACTTTAATACCTTTTATGCTCAATGTTTACTATGTAAATTAGATTGTGGAGGGTCTAGTCTACTATAAAGTATATAATCACTATTGATTTTATTTCTGTAACTTAAAAATGAAAAGGCTGCTGTTGGTATACTCAAGTTATTCAACTTATTTAAGCATTTTTATTATTGAACGTGAAGTTTTTTGTTGCATGTCTCAGACTTTTGAGATGAGTTTCTTATAATGGATACATAAAAGCTATAACTTAAAAAGTACCTTTAGACCAGGCGCAGTGGTTCATATCTGTAACCCTAGCACTCTGGGAGGCTGAGGCACATGATTGCTTGAGCTCACCAAGTTTGAGATGAGCAAGAGTAAGACTCAGTCTTTACTAAAAATAGAAAAACTGAAACAAGAGTATCTCTCGAGCCCAAGAGTTGGAGGTTGCTGTGAGCTATGATGCAATGGCACTCTAGCCCGGGCGACAGCTTGAGACTCTGTCTCAAGAAAATAAATAAATAAATACCTTATTGAAATATAACAGACACAGTATGCAATTCACCCATCTAAAGTATACAATTCAGTGGCTTCTAGTAAATTTACCAAGTTGTGCTATTATCACTACAATCACATTTACGTTTATCTTGCTAGAAAGAAATCCTGTATCCTTAACTATACTCCTCAATGTCATCATTCCCCTCAGCCCTCAATAACCAAAATATTTTTATGTGCCTTCATAAATTTGCCTATTCTTGACATTTCATAGTAATGGAATCATACAATATGTGGCCTTTTGAGACTGGTTTCTTTAACATAGTGTGCTCAAATTTATTTCATGTTGTAGCAAATATCAATGCTGCATCCATTTTTATGGCTGAGTAATATTCTATTATGTACATATACCACACTTTGTTTATCCATTCTTCAAATGATGGACATTTGAGTTATTTTCCACCTTTTGGCTATAATGAATAATGCTACTGTGAATATTTGCAAGTTTATGTGTGTATATATATTTTCATTTCTCTTGGATAAAGGAATAGAATTGCTAGATCATGTATCTCTATGTTTAACCGTTTGAGGAATCTGCTAAACACTTTCCCAAAGTTGTTGTACCATTTTGTATTGTCCTCATACACTGGTATTCGTTAAAATGGTGAATCTGTTACTTTGTTGCATTGTCCACTGTAGTAGGTATTTAAGTTGATATTAAATAAATAAAATTTAAATTGAGCTTCCTACTTAACAGTAGCCACATCTAGCTAGTTAGTGGCTATCACTAACATGTACTAGCACAGATAAAGACCATTACCATTGATGTAGAAAGTTCTGTTGGACAGCATTGGTATAAAGAAATAGTGATATTGTAGGCTATAATAGCATCTTTAATTCTGAAAATTCAAAATGTACGCACATCATTTATTTTCATGGTTATCCTGTGTGTTAGCATTTACTGCAAGGGAAAGAAACCTTATGGCTTTTAGGTACATTTAGATCAGCGGTTCTCAGCCTGTGGATCATGACCCACAGAAACTGTATTAAAGGGCCACGGCATTAGGAGGGTTGAGTACCACTGCTTTAGATGGTTAACATTGCTCAATATGACTGTCTGCATTGAAGCTAATATAATGTAGTCTATAAAAGTTATTAGATTTGTTCCAGTGAACTTATGACTCATTTAATGAAAGACACAGTGTTTGGAGCTATATGTTTGGAGCTATAGTGGCAGGATGGATAAGTGAATATATAGGCTAAAATTAGTACAAATATGTAGAATGAAGTGTAAGCTATGCTCCATAAGAAAAGTATTGAATAATATACAAATTTAGAGAAGAGATCTTTTCTGGCTGTGAAGATCCATGGATCCTTTAAGGAGAAAGAGGCATTTAACCTATATTTGAACAATTCAGTTGGCAGAAATAGAAGCACTAAATGAAATGTGGAAAGAGTGAGAATAAAAGAATGACTGTAAAAATGTGGAAAAGACTTTTACTGAGTATGTCAGGGCAAATATTATAAAATAATATTATTATGAAATAAAATCAGTAAAATTGATTGGGTCCTGATTATGAAGTCCCTTGAAAGCCATGCTAGGAAGTTTGGACTTAATATTCGGTGGTCGATGGGAGGCACTAAAGGCTTTTTAGTATAGTATTACATACAGTAGCTACTGAATTATCTGAGTTTGGCAGCTGGGACTTTTTTGTTTGTTTTGTTTTTGAGACAGAGTATCACTTTGTTGCCCTCAGTAGAGAGCTGTGGTATCATAGCTCACAGCAGCCTCAGACTCTTGGGCTCAAGCAATTCTCTTGCCTCAGCCTCCTGAGTAGCTGGGTCTACAGGTACCTGCTGCAACGCCCAGCTACTCACCCAGGCTTGGGTACACTAGCATCATCATAGCTCACTGTAGCCTCCCACTCCTGGGCTCAAGTAATCCTGCACCTTCAGCCTCCCAAGTAGCTGGAAGTAGACAGGCTCGTTGTGTTGACCAGGTTGCTCTTGAACTCCGGGCCATAAATAATCCTGTTGCCTCAAAATGCTGAGATTATAGGCATAAGCCTTTGGACCCATCTGGCTTTTTGAATAAAGATAGCAAAAAACCTGGGCTAAAAGTTATTTGTGAGGATATTATAGGAGGAATATAACATGTGAATATCTCTGACTATAAAGGGAGCGGTGGGTGGTGCCTGTGGCTCAGTGGGTAGGACGCTGGCCCCATATACAGAGGATGGCGGGTTCAAACCCGGCCCCGGCCAAACTGCAATAAAAAAATAGCCAGGCATGGTGGCAGGCGCCTGTAGTCCCAGCTACTCAGGAGCCTGAGGCAAGAGAATCGCCTAAGCACAAGAACTGGAGGTTGCTGTGAGCTGTGACGCTACAGCACTCTACCGAGGGTGATAAAATGAGACTCTGTCTCTACAAAAAAATAAAAAGAAGGGAGTGAAGCAAATAGTTACCTAACCATGACTGATTAGAGAGAAGATGCCATTGACAGAATGGGGTATTAAGAGAACATACCGGTTCGGCGCCTGTGGCTCAGTCGGCTAAGGCGCCAGCCACATACACCTAAGGTGGTGGGTTCAAATCCCCAGCA
>CAUYQV010156356.1:0-11891 GCA_963574575.1 Galagoides demidoff | reverse complement strand
CATGACATCACAGCAATCATAGCAACCTCCAACTCCTGGGCTCAAGCGAGTCTCCTGCCTCCACCTCCCAAGTAGCTGGGACCACAGGCGCCCGCCACAACGCCCGGCCATTTTTTGGTTGCAGCCACCATTGTTGTTTGGCGGGCCCGGGCTGGGGATTTGAACCTGCCACCTTAGGTGTATGTGGCTGGCGCCTTAGCCTATTGAGCCACAGGCGCCGAGCCCCAACTCCTATTTCAAATATTTACTTCCTTACACATAATATGACTGATACATTAATAAAATTTGTAACAGAGGTAGACTTAATGTAAATAACACAATAATTACAAGGTGTGTTGTTAGGCCTTAGTATTTGTGTGGACACTTTCTCCAGAATCTCACTTCCCCTCTACCTGTCATGTGTATATAGTATTAGAACGTCCTTCATTCTCATTGGATCATGCTGATAACCCTTGTTTTATATACATTATATATATATATAACTATTATATATTTAATAGTTATTATATATATAACTATTCCTTCAACAGTCCGTATTCTGGGAGTTGTTATCAGGGTAATATTTATCTTATCTCAACTAGAACTTGGCTGTTCTTTCACCTTATACATCAACATAAAAGTTCAATTAATTCTCTATGTATTGAGTACTGAACTCTGCGATTGCAAATTAGAGGCTAATTAATGTTCCTCTACTTGCTCATTTATTTGGAATCTTCTCTTTTTCTTCTCCCTGTCAGAGCCTAAGTAAGTATGTAAATTCCATTAATTGTTTTTACTAACTCATTAAATGGACTATAGAGCGAAGTAGTAATTTTAAAAATTACAGCCATCCCACACCTACGTCTGAAACAGACGCGACATTCTAAAGGATATTGTTAACCAGACAGTAAGGAAACACGGCAGGGAGAATGCTTCACCGCAAGAAGTGCTTTTATTTAAGAAAAAAAAAAAAGAAGTGCTTTTATTTTAGTGAATTTCTAAAATAAGGTAAATTCTTTGAAGGGCATGACTAACTTAAAGCATCCATGAAATTGCAGCTAGTGAAAGGGTGAAAAGGAATACCTCACTAACTATGTGTAAGTATGAGGATTATGAGATGATCTCTAACATGATTTGAACATATGTAGGGAAACTAAAATTTGTTGAATGTACGATAATTTATTTCATGGTTTTAAAAACTCTGGTCTAAAGTTTTGTTCCCATTTTATAGATGTGACAAGTAAGGCCCGAAGTTACGAGGTAGTTCATGCAATGCTCCTCTGAGGGGAGCCTTCAAGGGAGGGACCCATCTGAATGTGTGAAGCCAAAGGAACATAAGGATTTAGAAGGACTAAAAGCTGGTTGGGACACCTGCGGGGTAGGGGCTGGGGCACCGTGGACCCCATGCAGAGTGCATAAGGGGCAGCACACACAGAGTTTTCTAGAAAATATTAGACAACTGGAGCTCCATCCATTATGTTTTGAAAAGATTTTCTTTGTCATACTATGAAGAATGGTTTAGAGAGAAGGAGTGGGAGAAAAAAATGCCAGGCTCTTGCCAGAGTCCTGGGAAAGAAAGGACAGTGTGGGCTGCAGAGGGGGAGAGCGGAGTTAGGGACAGATTTCCATAGTGAGAGTGGCAGGCATCACGTTCAGGTCAGCAGTGGCAATGAGGGAAAGGGCACATGAGGATAGTGTCCAGGGCTGCAGCCTCACCCAGCTGAGTGAAAGGAGGCAGGCGCCCTTTCTCGGGGCAGAAAGCACAGCTGGAGGAAGAGAAATTAGCTGGGGATTTTCAGAGTTTGTTCTAGGCCATGAATTGATTTATGGCATGTGAAAACGGTATTTGAATGTACAGCTATGGTGTTCAGGGCAGACATCTACACTGGGCATATAAGTTTGGAAGCGAAAGTAACGAATATTTAAAAAGTGTTTTTCAGTGTTTCTCAAAGTTTCTTGAACTACTTACAGCAGAATTGCTTGCATGCACGTCTCCAGACTCAGTAGTCCTCGGGCTTACTGTGCCTCAGAGTCTCCTGGGCACAGTGTAGTGAGGAGGATGAAGACTCTAGAATCCACCTGCTTTCGTTTAAATCAGCTCCAATGCTTTTAGGAACAAATTTGAACAATTTGATCCCTCTGTGCTCCCAGTTTTTCTCTATAAAATGGACACAATAGTAACCATTTTGTTAGGTTTCTAAAAGATTAAATAGGAAAATAATAAACTAAGTAAGTTAGTTCATATAGATGCTTTAGACCAGTTAGTAGTGCTTATCAGATGGTTAAAAAGGCTAGGCTAGACTTTTCTTGTTGTTATCCAAGTGACTTTGTAAAAATATAGATTGATGGACAACACAGGGTTTTGATGTAATCATCAAGTTGCAAAATCAAGTCGCTATTTCAGCATGGATTTGGTTGTGGGTCAGACTGGAGAGAGACAATGAATTAGAAATGGATGGTTCTGGGTAGGCTAGTTCTGGATCCTGCCATATCCATTAAATCACGATGTCTTAGTTCAAGGAATAGGCGATCTGTGTTTTTGAACAAACTCCCCAGGTCCTGAGGATGCTGAAATACTCCCAGGGTTGTAAGTGGTTATGTGATTCCTGTTGTCAGGTGTGGATGTCCACCAAAATACGCAGTCCCCATTTCACAGTGACATTATCTTTCTGGGAAGTGGCCGGCCATCTGGGAAGCAAGGTGAGAGTCAGGTGTGAGCATGTGACCGGCACTCACCACTGGAGGTGAAGAGAACTGATGACTGGCTCTTCTGTGCCAGGGCTTCCCCCCCACCCCAACACTCCTGCTCTTCCCACCCTTTTTCTCCCCTTTGGCTCAGGAAGCCAGGAACAACTAGCACTAGGGGGTGCCGCAGCCATAAGATAAAACGACTCACGCCGTGGAGTTGATGACAGCCTGATGGTCTGGCACATGAATGAGAGAAAGGTTCACACAAGTGAGAAAATCTTGTGCTATATTATCGTAGGGAAATATTGGAAATGAGTTGCTAATGGCAATTGGTGTTACCCTGATAGCTACTGTCAGCTATGAGACTTCCCCTCTAAGAAAATATTTATCAGAAGCCTATTGATGAAGTGGGAAAGTCCAATCACAATCAATGTGCTGGACTCTTATGATCAATGAACAACATAAAACATTTTGCTTGGTTCTTGAAGCATAACACTACATGTGACTGATGTCAATATTTCAGTTTTTTTCTGGTTGTTGTTAAGTTTTTCGTATTATTTAGAAGACGGTAATTTTTAAAAAATAGAGGAATCTTTTACATTTTTCTACATAAAAAAATTTTACATGAATTAGTGAAAATCAGTAGCTTTCTGTTTGGTATCAACAGCTCCTTAATAGTTCGGGAAAGGTTTCAGTGGTTTCGTCTGAGAGTCAGAGGTTGGTTTTGCTTCCGTATCTTTTCAGGCAGCCAAACACCTGTTTCTGTAAAATACAAGAATGTTATTGTATCTATATCATTCCTTAATCTAATAGAAATTCCAAGCATTATAAACATCGGTGCTCATGAATCATTATTCTTTTAAGAATGCTAACTAAATTTACATACAGATTAAACTTAAATTGATTAAATGTGATTTTATTTCATTCTAATGGCTTAATGTTGCTTGTAAGTTAGGAGTAAAGTTTACCTGTGAATGTTTTACATTTTTGCTTGTAACTGAGGCCATGGAAGACCCCACATTTGGCAGACCCCAAAGTGTTAAATTGCAAATTAAATTTGAGGTGGTAAAAGAAGGATGTTTGGAGAATGTCTGCATCTTAGAGGTCTGAGCATTCAGCTAACCCACAAGGCCTGAGAAAGTCATAATGAAGCTCCCTTGTGTGCAAAAGGGGTTTACAGAGAGCAGGTTTCGTTCTCGAGGCCGTGTGTTTGAGGTCAGCCTTCGATCACCAACACCTCAACTTGTTCTTGGCGTGGAGAGAGGTTAAACGTCTTTCCTGGAATGATATTACCGGAACACACGTGCATGTGCAAACACACAAACCCATCCCTAGGCTGGGCCTTTCTCCCACACAGCCTTACCTTAGGTAGAAATGAAATCACATACCAGGGCTTTTTACTTACAACTTCAGTGACAGAATCTAACATCTTTAGCAGACTTCACAACATTAAACTGCAAATTGATTTTGAAAAGCAGCAAAAGAATATGGTAAAAAGTGACCGGAGCCTGAAAATAAGGATGATGTAGAGTTAATACCTGTGACCTGAGAAATTCATAATCATCCTGCTTGCTAACGAGGGCTTTGGAGACAGCAGGTTTAATTATGGAGCCCATACGTTTGATGTCAGCCTTTGATCAGCACTGACTCGGCTGTTCATTCTCTGCATAGAGAAGACTCTAATCTCATTTTCTGGTCGTCTCTGACACACACACACACACACACACACACACACACACACACCCATCTTCCACAAAGCCTGATTGTTGGTAATAGAGAAACTAGACCCTCACACTTTCACCTGGATGTTTTCATGCTTTACATCAGAATGGCTTCCAACTATCTTTGGTGCCAAAACCTAACTTTTTGCTTCTTTTTTCTTGTGTTTTCTTCCCCTAAGGACCTGTGATTTAGCACAGTCAGCTTCTCGCTGATCACTGATCCCTTGAGGAACAATCACGTATAACAGGACGTGAGCCCTGCGGTCTCTCTGGCATCAGTGCAGTTCCCTGACGTCTCTAAACATTAGTTTTTTCAACCATCACAGGAGCTTTGCAGTAGGTTGTGATACAGATATTGTCAAGCTGCTGCGATCACTAAACACAATCCTGTTTCCTTTTCTAAGTCTGTGTCTGTTACTTGTCCTCCCATTATCACTGACTCGCCAGGAGCACCAAAGACAGATGGTTTTATTCTTATTGGAGGACTTTTCCAGTTGTGCCCAGCTGAATGACTCCAGACAGACTAAGAGCTGAAAATGGGAGTTAGGGTCAGTGGGGGAAAAGAATACCAATTGATCATCAAGGCACGCATAGGATATTGGTAAATCAATCAGACAGTTGGGATCATTGTGTGATTTCTCAGCACATGTTTTCCAGCCCAGCAGAGTCACCTGAGATGCTTGTTAAATACTGAGATTCTTGGACCTGATTTCAGATGCATTGAAAAAGAAGGTCTGGAGTTGGGGCCTGGGAAGTTGCTTTTCGAACAAAATTCGCACATATACGTAAATCATGGCATACATGTAAGTGAGGACCACCAGCCTCCTGTGTACCCACTTTAAATGGAAGTTTTAAATGTAAATAAACAAAATAAAAGTAAATGGCTTTTACTTTAACGTATTAACTAAAAATCCCTTTCTTCTTTCCCTCAACACATCCATATCCCGAGCTGCCCTTTGCGGGAACTCAACAGAACCGGTTCTCTTTTCCCAGAGACCCAAGAGTGAGAAAACTCAGCCCCGGCAGGTTTAGAAGCAAAAGCAGGCTTTAAGCCATTGTAAGTCTCTCTTATAACTATAAAAATATAACTTATGAATAAACAAATTAGAAACCCAACACCAAGGCGGTGCGCTCTAAAAGGAGTCTAGAGCTTCTGTTCCTCAGATCCAAGAGTAGTGATGAAGTTGGCGAATTAAGTCCCAGGCTTCGCAATCTCCTTCAGAATTGTGCCAGTGCTACAAAGCAGGTCCAGAACGAAGGCCTTTCCTTGTATTAGAATAGCATCTCTTACCAGTTCCAAGCCAAAAGCTACCATGAAAGCCCCTTATTCATCTTCTCCATGTGTTATGACACCTCGGGGAGAACATTCCCTTTCATACCCTGGTTCCACGTGGACCAGTGAAATTTCACTGGTTTTTGTTTTTTAAAATGAAGGACAAGGTTCAATACTGTCCATAAATTAGTTCTAAACTACCAAGAGACAGGAGTGAATTTTTTGTTTGGGTAATGAAAAAATGCCTTCACATTTCTTGATTTTTCATTTTCTAAAGTTTTTTTTTTTTTTATTCAAAATATGAAGGAAGTGCCAATGTTTCTGTTAAATGGATATACTGTGCGAAATTCAGGACTTTTAGTGCACCTGTCACCAGGATAGTATTCACTGTGTGTGATACGTAAGCGTGAGCCCTTAGATTCCTCCCGCTCTCCCTCCCTCTTGATTTCCAGTACGCTGTTGGCTGTCTCATGCCCATGCGTAACTATTGTTTAGCTCCCACGTAGTGAAAACACAGGGTCTTTTCCTCATTCCTGAGATACTTCCCTTGGGATGATGGGGTCTAGTTCCATACAAACTGCTGCAAAAGACATTATTTCATTCCTTTTTGCAGCTGAGTAGTACTCCAGAGCGGGTATGTATATAATAGTTTCTTATCCACTTGTGAACTGGTGGGAATTTAGGTTGATTCCATATATCTGCAATTGTGAATTGCGCAATAATAAACATTCAAGTGCAGGTATCTTTATCATAACATCATTTCTATAATTTGGGTGGATTACCCAGTAGTGGAATTGCTGGATCGGATGGTAGTCTACTTATAGTTCTTTGAGAAATTTTCACACTATTTTCCACAGAGCTGGTACTCATTTGCAGTCCCACCAACAGTGTACACATGCTCCTCTGTCTCTGCCAGCATCTAATTTTTTTTACTTTCCAATGATAGGGTACGGTGGGGTTTCTGATGATTTAGTGATGCTGAGCATTTTTCCATGTGTTTATTGGATATTTCCTTATCTTGTTTTGAAAACCTTCTGTTCGTGTGTTTGTTCCCACCATTTTGATGGGGTCGTTTTTTCTCCCTTGATGATAGATTTGCGTTCTTGGTAGACTCTCGATGTTAGCCTTTAGTTCAATAAATAGTTTGCAAATATTTTCTCCTATTCTATGGGTTCTCTATTCACTCTGTTGATTATTTCCTTTGCCTACAGAAACATTTTTATTAATTTTTAATTAAAATCACAACTGTATACAATAATGGGATACAATGTGATGATTTGATATACAATGTGGAATGCTTAAACTGATTCACATAACCATCACCTCATTTACTTCTTTTCTGTGGTAAGACATTTACAATTTACTGTTAGTTATTTCGACGTGTACCCTTGCATTGTGCACGTTAGGTGAGGTCCCACCAAATGCTCTCCCCCTCCTACCAACTGCCCTCCCCCTTCCCCTCCCCTCCTTCTCCTTACCCCTCCCCCTTGCTAGACTATATCTGTGTTTTATTATTCCTATGAGTTTGTGTTTATATATAGGTTTCCTATTAGTAGTGAGTATATTGTATACTTTTTTCCATTCTTGAGGAACTTTACTAAAAAGAATGTGTTCCAATGCCATCTAGGTAAACATAAAGATGTAAGTATCTTTTTTACAGCCTAATAGTATTCCCTGGTATACATATACCACAATTTGTTAATCCATTCATGGGTTGATGGGTGTTTGGATTGCTTCTATGATGCAATTATGAATTGGGGTTCCATAAATATTTTTATGCAAATGTCTTTGTGGTAAGATACTTTTTGTTCTTCTGGATAGATACCTAGTAATGGAATTGCAGGATCAAATGGAAGGTCAACTTTTGTTCTTTAAGGATTCTCCATACTTCTCTCCATAAAGGTTGTATTATTTTGCAAAGGGGTGTTCCCTTCTCTCCACATCCACATCAGTATCTCTTATTTTGGAACTTTGCGATGTGGACTAATCTTACTGGAGCTGGATGATATCTCAGGGTGGTTTTGATTTGTGGTTCTCTGATGATTAAAAGATAATGAGCATTTTTTCATATGTTTGTTGGCCATTCATCTAATTAAGTCACATTCATTTATTTTTTGTTGTTGCTGTATTTGTTTTTCAGGTCTTAGTGATAAATTATTTGCCTAGGCTGATATCTAGAAGAGTGTATCCTTGTTTTCTTTTATAATTTTTATGGTTTCATGACTTATTTTTAGGTTTTTTTCCACACATCTTAAATTAATTTTTATATCTGGCAAGAGATGAGGGTCCTATTTCCTTCTTCTGCAGGTGGCAATCCAATTTTCCCAGCATCAGTTCATTGACTCATTGTTCCATTCATTTATTGATACTTAGAGACGAGTGGTGTGTTCTGCCATTCTTGGTTCCAGGATGCAGCAGTGATGTGAGCTGGTATAGTCCGTGCCTCGTGGAGCTTTCATTCTAAGGGGTAGAAACACACACACACACACACACACACACACGGACCGTAAGTCTCCAGAGAAAACTCTAACCAAATAATGATTAAAAACTCATGGGGATGACATGTCGGTTTTCATTCATATTCCGAGAAGGCATTGTAATAATGGAACATGTGAACTAAGAAAATGGAAAGCTAGGAAGTGGGGGATACGAATTCTATATGAGCACAAAATCTTGGCACAATCAGTCCCCTGCTCTCCCTTACAATCTCTCTCGCTCTCTCTCTCGCTCTCTCTTTCTATTCTACTCCTTATTGTTAGCATTCTTGAAATTCTCTGTGTTTCCTACTGGGCCATGCACTCTGTTTGTTGGGAATTGTTATTTTATTTTGGATGAAGAAGTGGGAGAGTGAAGGGGATCTGGTTAGTTTAGCATTATTACCTGTGCCATTCTCTTTTCCTTCTAGAATTCCCTCCACACAAGCTTTTTTTTCCGGCTACTTTTTGCTCCCCTAACATGGGATAGGTGTCCTGGAAGCACCAACATTTATAAGCTACAGTTTATCTGTTTTCTGTGTTAAACTGTTAGACCCATGAAAGAAATAACTATATACTGAAAGAAAGAATTATATACTGCTAATGATTAAAAACAGAGGAGCTGGGTGTCAGACATGGAGCACAGAAGTTCCCAACCCTGAGATTTTCTCCAAAAGGCTCATTTCCATTGGTGGGTAGGAGGGTGGGAGAAGGATTGGGGGGAAATGCATGGGGCATTCTAAATTAATTTCCATGAAGAAAGCATCCGCCCATCCCTGCATACTGCTCCTTGAAACAGGCTTTACACTTCACAACAATCAAGACATTCAGGAAAGCCCTGGATAGAGCAGATGTGTCCTCTTCACCAGCAAAAGAGCTGTGATAAATGATGGAAAAGTGGTCCAGGCTGCTGGCTTCTGTCCCTGCTATTTATCTGCACAAGTTATGAACCAGCCTGCATCCTTCTTACTCTGTACCTCTGACCTCACATAAGTGAGACAAATATTCTGTTGCCTCTGCTGATCCCTAAATCTCAGCATTGCCACACTACACCTGACTTATGGTTCACTAACTCCAGTGTCCCCTTTCTGTCAGAGAAGATAAATGGGATGGAGCATTTGTCACCCATACAGTGTTAGGGCTGCGACCCACTGATGTTTTATAGTTCTTAACCTATATGGTGCACTTTAAAATCAATCTGGAATCAGTTTGTATGTCCAATCATTTAAAATCTTACTTAGGTCGGTGTCCATGCGGGTAAGACGACTTTCTCTTTTTGCCACGTGTCTTAATTGTTCAGCTCTTGGGAGTGGTGCCTTGTGAAGAATCCTTTCATCTGGTGAAGGGGAAATGGGGGAACACGAGGGAGGAGTTGAGTTCCCTTCCACTCCAGTTCCTGACTTCTGAGTGATCGTGGAGGAGGGCCTACCTAACCTTTTCCGAATCTCATTCTTTGCCTTTGAAAAATGAGGCAATAAACATTGACTTTCATATTTTTACTATTATAAGGTCCCAGTTAGAAAATGAGTGGAAATTTATATTATTAGTTAATGAACTTCCCTACAAAATTACTTTTAAAAATTTTATGGTCATATTTAAAATAGTCACATTTATGATACATGTATAAACTACGTGTGTCAAAGTTAATGCACGGCATGGTGAAAGAAAGCTGTGGAATTTTAGTGAAAAGTAACAATTTATCGCCTAATTACTTCTTGCTTGAGGACCCACTGCCTAGAATCTTTTAGTTTAAAATTTTTTGGCTCTATTTATTTATTCGTTTGTTTGTTTACTTATTTATTTGTTTAGAGACAGAGTCTCACTCTATTGTCCAGGCTAGAGAGTCCTGGCATCAGCCTAGCTCAAAGCAACCTCAGACTCCTGGGTTCAAGGAATTTTCCTGCTTCAGCCGCCTCAGCAGCTGGGGTTATAGGTGCCTGCCACAATGCCCAGCTCATGTTTCTATTTTTAGTAGCTACAGGGTCTCATTCTTCCTCAGACTAGTCTCAAATTCCTGACCTCAAGTGAACCTCCTGCCTCCACCTTCCCAAGTACTAAGATTACAGGTGTGAACCACCACACCCAACAATTTCTGGCTTTTAATTGTGACAATTTCTGCTTGTAAACATGTTGGTTATTACTTCTTAGGTGATAAATAATATTCTTAAAAGTCTGTATCCTTATTTATTACTTTAACTTTTTTGTCTTTTTTCTCTATATTTTCGGACTTCTGAGAATATTTCTAGTTAATGTTTTAGCACAAACTTATTTCCCTGAAAAGAAATACAGTGAAAGGCAAAGGAGGACCTGTTTCCCTTCATTTCCTGCCTCCTGAGCCTCACAGTCTTTGCCCCTGCCAGACTGAGAGTAGCCCTGAGACTACAGGTCAACCTGCACCAGTTACTCACGGTGACATCCATGGGGACACTGGGCCCCTGTGTGGTAGTTGTTAGGGGGTTATATACTTACTGGATGATACTTAGACATGCAGAAAATGATTTGGAATCCCCTTCCTAATCAATATTTTGCCAAGATAAATGAAGATAGCTTGGTGCTCTTCGAAATTTAATAGTCTTTCAGCTGCAAGGAGAGTTGCTTTAACAATCTGCTTTTCTTTTCTGCCCAACTCTGCCTTCAGTTTTAATAGGAGCACAATTAGACCTGGATTCCAGCAACTGTCAAAATGAATAAGATGAAGCATGAATTCCAGGCTTCCCTGCTGCATTTTGAGTTTGTTTCCTAAAGGAATTATTCACAGAATGTAGCCCTTTGTTTTGTTTCTCCACGGCAAAGGATGAAGACTCACTATAAATCAATGCCCTGTTCTTATCTGGAGTTACCTAGGAAGAAAGCTCGGAAGATGACTGGAGACATTTCAGAGGAGGAAAGATTTCTCGCAAAGAAAAGTGAAAAGGATTGCTTAGCTAAAAAAAGTTTTGAAAGAAATGATATCAGAGAATACAAATTAAGAACCCAGATGGAGAAAGCCAATACTATACCTCTGTTTGTTGGAGAGTAATAAATATTTAAAAAACAAGGTTTAATTTAGACTGAATGCCTTTTGTGGAGTGCAGCATTTAATCTAGAATCATTCTGCACAATAGGACTGGTTATGTAAGTTTTCTTCATCAGAATAAATAATGATAATATATACAAACAGACTAGAAATTGATAAGTAAATCAGCTGGTACAAAATTTGCTTCTTCTGTTACCAAGTTGTAAAATGACTATTGTGATAAAGACGCGTTTCCTCTCAGGTTTTAGCAATGACATTAGTGAACAGTGGCATCTCTCATGCACAGAAGGAAACATGTTATGATAACAACATCTTCCACTTGAATAGTGTTTTGGGTTTGCAGTATACTTTGGTATTTCCTCGGCAGGCTGGCTTCCTGACTCTCTGAACAGGACCGCAGGAGGCACTGTTCTGACTTTCTAGATGAGACAGCAAAGCCTGCCTTAGAACCTGCTCCTGGTTAGCTCTCAGGTCTTGTGCAAATTCAACTGGAGGAAAAATGACCCCACTTCTCCATAAATCTAAATACCATGGCGCTTTAGCTGGCAGTAAACCTCTGGATAAAGTGTTCGATTGTTCTGTTTTGTTTTTGCTTTTTTGTTAAAACTGTTTTAGAAAAATAGCATTTCCCTTATTTTTTGTTTAGTTTTCTTTAAATCCACATAAGATTCTTTTCCACCAAGAAGTCTTTTATAATTCTTTTTATACCTTGCCAACACTCCTAGGAGTTTTTCACTCCT
>CAUYQV010156352.1:0-22228 GCA_963574575.1 Galagoides demidoff | reverse complement strand
AGTCTCCTGCCTCCACCTCCCAAGTAGCTGGGACCACAGGCGCCTGCCACAACACCCGGCCATTTTTTGGTTGCAGCCATCATTGTTGTTTGGCGGGCCCGGGCTGGGGATTCGAACCCGCCACCTTAGGTGTACGTGGCTGGCACCTTATCCGATTGAGCCACAGGCGCCGAGCCGCTTTAACCCTTTAACACAACTAAAATCATCGTAGACTCATTGGCTAGGTGGCCCTAATGACGTAGTGGTCATCGCTTACACACACATATCAAAAATTGCAGAACAGGCTTGGTGGCTCATGCCTATAATCCTATCACTTTGAGAGGTTGAGGCAGGTGGACTATTTGAGCTCAGGAGTTTGAGACCAGCCTGAGTAAGAGCAGGACCCCATCTCTACTACAAGTAGAAAAACCACCTGGGCATTGTGGCACACACCTGTAATCCCAGCTACTCAGGAAGCTGGGGCAAGAGGGTCTCTTGAACCCAAGAGTTTGAGATTACTGTGAACTATGACATCACAGCACTCAACTCAGGGCAACAGAGTAAGACTCTGTCAGGAAGGAAGGAAGGAAGGAAGGAAGGAGAGAGAAAGAAAGAGGGAGGGAAGGAAAAAAGTTGCAGAACAAATGTCAGCCATTTGGAAGAAAATCCACCTTTCTAAGAAATACTATATTCTGGGCGGTGCCTGTGGCTCAGTGGGTAGGGCACCGGCTCCATATACCGAGGGTGGAGAGTTCAAACCTGGTCCCAGCCAAACTGCAATAAAAAATAGCCAGGCATTGTGGCAAGGGCCTGTAGTCCCAGCTACTCAGGAGGCTGAGGCAAGAGAATCAACTAAGCCCAGGAGTTGGAGGTTGCTGTGAGCTGAGATGCCATGGCACTCTACCAAGGGCGACAAAGTGAGACTCTGTCTCTAAAAAAAAAAAAGAAAGAAAGAAAGAAAGAAAAAGAAATATTATATTCCTCTTGGTGGCACAGAGAATATTATGTGGAAAAATACAACTCTAAGTTATAATGACTCAATTTCAAAACAACTCATAAGGATGGGACCCTGAAATAAGGACGTTTTAGACGTTCTAGCATATCTAGATAAACTTCTACATAAGAAAGCATGGTGTCATAGATTTTCTTTTCTTTGTGTTATAGAAATCAGGTGCATCTTACAGTTGGTGGCATCTTAAAATCAATGATATATGGTTAGAGCCACATACGTCATAAAAGTGTTAGGAGGAGTAAATGGGCAAACATTTATGAGGCACTTCCAGTGGCGCCTGGCGCTTAACGATTCCAATATTCATGCTGTCAGATAAATGGATTCCAAGTCATGTTTTAGAAATGTTCCCAGCAGGGCTGTGCATTAAAGGGGTTGACTGTGGGGACACAGGGAGGGAGACCGTGAGTGCCCAGGGTAAACATGGCAGACAGAAAGGGTGGGTAGACTGGAAAGAGTTTCTGAATGGGTGTAGATGAGCAAGGGGGAGGTAAAAACAACACCTGAGGTTTCTGCTGGGTCCACAGAATGGTGCTTTTACCTGCGCTGGAAGAGCCAGAGAAACAGGTACGGAAAGGAAAAGAATGGGCTTGGTGTAGGACGTGTGGAGTGGGGACATCTATGAGATGCCAGGCAGACATGTCTGGAGAGAAGCTGGAAATTAATCAGTGCTCAACAGACATGTCCAAGGCTGCTGCGGAGAGGATGAAGAGGAAAGGGAGGGAAGGAGAGAGGGAGGATGAGGCGAGGAGAGGAAGGATAAAAAGGGAGGAAGGGAGTTGAATTGGTTCCTGCAAAGGGTACTTGGCTCACATGACCCCTGGAACGCTCACCTGAGTTCTCTTAAACAGCTGCCTTGTTTGCGTATTCTGCGCAGTGAGCTGAGGGCAGGGAGACTCAGTGGCAGCCCTCGCAAACCTGTTCTGTGAATATTCGCTGGTGGGTGTCTCCCCCTGAGGTCCCTCTGTCTTCACAGGCAGCGCCTGGTCTGCCTGCCCCTTCTCTCTCCACAGCGCTCCCTCACTCTGCACTTGGGGACTAGGTAACAAAACCGACTGGAAACCAAATGGACCAGGTGGGCCGGGCTCCTTGCCAGCATCAGTGAGGAGGGAGAAAAGAGAGACAGAACGGGAGACAGGAAGAGAAAGCAGCAAAGAGGAGACGGGTTCCCACAACAGAGGGCGGAGAGGGAATTAAGGCCATTCCCAGAGGGCCCAGACTGCCATGAGCCCTGACGACTGTCCCCAGCTTCAATCTCAATGTCCCAACCCTCCTGTTTTACACAAATCTCCCACTCAGAACCCCACTAGCTCAACTTTCCTGGACCAAGTTCTTCACCCCATCCATCAGCACATACCATAAGAAAAGAGCTCATTGCAAAGACAGTCAGCCACCGTGACAGGAGACCCAGAGCCATACCCCTCACCTTGCCAGGCGGGCCTCAGTTTCCCCTTCTTGCCATGAGGGGCTGAGGATGAGAAAAGAGCTCATTGCAAGGACAATCAGCCGCTGTGATAGGAGACCCAGAGCCACACCCTTCACCTTGCCAGGTGGGCCTCAGTTTCCCCTTCTTGCCATGAGGGGCTGGGCCTAGAGTCTCTGAATCCCTCTGGTCCCTCTCCGCCTCCCCCAGCAGCAGCAGGGAGGGCTCCACGATGGCCTCCTCCGAACTTTGTGAGCATTTCCCACTGGCCCCCTATTCTTTGAGACTTTCTGGCTCCCCACCTATCCTGTCTCTACTTTTTGTGGCTGCCGCCCTCAGCAGGCCCCAGGAATCAACACTCTTTTGCCCACCCCATCGTGGGTCTCAGTCTTCAGAGCCTACTGCCTGAGGGTCTGTCCCATCTGTGCAGGGCAGCCCACCCCACATGCCCCATGTCCTGCAGGTGACCACTTCATTGTCAGGGGAGTCACTGTCCAGTTCATGGAGAAAGGCTGAGGGGGGAGGCTGGGACCACCCCGGCACACACCCTCCACCAACACAGGCTTCCTGAGGAGCCCTACGCTGAAGGGACACTCCAGCCCTGCCCAGCCCATCCCTGGGCTCAAGGTAAGAAAAAGAGGACACAGCCCATCCAGTGTGAACAGAGTTCTGATACTTGCAAATGGCAGCTGGGGGTGGCCTCTGAGCAGGACAGGCGAGAGAGAGCAGGCTGATAAAGTTGGGGAAATTGCCCTAGCTTGTCCCACACCACCACTGTGATGCCACAGATAGAACCCAGGCTTGGGTTTGGGTCTCTGTGCACCCCTTTTCCTACCCCAGGCCCTCAGAGTAGTGCTGGCCTGTTGCTAGCCAACTGTCCCTCCCTGCCTGGCCTTGACTGGTTATAGGGACATGCCACCCACCACTAGTAGAGGAGAGGGGCCAAAACTCCATGACATGTTTCCCTGTCCTCTGTGTTCTCCCTTGCTGGTCAGCCAGGCAGGAACAAGGCTACCTTACATCACCAGAGCAGAAAGAGGGGCGACTGGGAAGTCACAGGGACCACACAAAGGACGAGGGGCTGAGAGCACAAGATCATGCCTGGAAAATGGCATCCTTTGGCAACTGTGAGAGACCCCAGAGATCAGAGCGCTTTAGAGGAGGCCCTGAGGCAGAATCTGAGTTGGAACAGAGGCAGGCAGGATGCTCTCGGGAGGTGGGAACGGCTGTACCATACAGAGAGACACACAACGGCCAAATGCTGCTGTGACCTCAAGTTTTGTAGAGAGATGGGGGGAGTAGAGTGAATAGGGAATCTGGGAATGAAAACCCCACAAAGGCCCTGAGCTGGATGCTGGGGGTGCAGTTGGCAACCCAGCACAAGCTGCAGTGACTTAGGGTGAAAACCTCAGGAAAGACTAGAAGAAGGGAAACAAAGCAGCACAGACTTCGGGCAATGGATTCCCCTGGGTTGGTGGGGACAGAGGAGGCTGCCTGTGAGGTTGGCTAGGGAGGTAAATAAGGGAAGGCTGATTTTTATATGATACACTTTATATCTTAATGCTCGGCTTACTCAATTGTCAAAGCCCCTATTTCACCTCGGCTTGTCCCACAGTTCCTTGCAGGACTCCTCAAGGGGGCCTGCTCCTGAGAGTAGAGACATTCTTTCATTCATCCTTTTTTCCAAGTCCTGTGATAATTTAAAATCTGTAATAACTGGGTCCCTGACCACCAGAACAGCTGTCAGCCAACACACCTTCCCCATGCATGCACAGCAACTGGTCTTACACCCTACACAGAGCCAGGTCCCAAGAAATGTTTGTTGCATTGAAATGATGAATGAGCATCAGTTTAATGAGGGGAAATATCAGTCAGTTTAGTCAAGCAACTGGTTTGACTCAGGGAAGGAGCTGACTTTTTTCTCTCTGAATTCTGGCCCTAATGAGGGCCCCAGGCTGGCACATGGACCTCTGAGCAGCACCTCATCGTGGGCACTGCCCCTGACTCCTGCTGCTTCCTTCACATGGGTGAGCTGGTCCCAAACGAGAGGCCAGCCCGAGGGGAGCAGCTGGGCCCTGCTGTGTTTTCAGAACTCAAGACTGCCTCTGGCATCAGCAAATAGCACCAGAAATTTTAATCAGAAAACAGGGACAAAATAAATAAATAAAAAGAAACCAGTGACAGCTCCCAGCCATCACCCTAATTAAAACAAATATGCAATCCACCATGGTCAGCTTTCTGCTGTTCTCTGGTTCCCCCTCCACACACACTGTGGGCAATAGGCCACCTGCGTAGGGACCGAGGTCACAGCCCTGGGGGCACAGCCCAAGGCCAGAGAGAGACTCCTTAGCCCCCAGTGCATGTAGGTTACCCAGATAGATGCCACCAGAGCCCTGAGCTCCTCTGCAACTTTGGGACACTCCCCCACCTGCCCCAGTCTTCATCCTTGTCCATCAAGCTGCATCTCCACCTCAGGCCTTCTTGTTCTTTATGACTGGGAAAGTCTCCTGCCCCAGGTTTCCACTGCCCACTCCTCCCCCGCATTCCAACACTGCTCAAATATCACCTGTTCAGAAGGGCCCTCTCAAAAATAGCACAAATGGGTCCAGTGCAGTGACTCACTCCTGTAATCCCAGCACTCTGGGAGGCTGAGGAGGGTGGATCACCTGGGCTCAGGAGTTCCAGACCAGCCTGAGCCTGAGCAAAACCCCTTCTCTACTAAAAATAGAAAAAACTAGCCCAGCACTGTGGCTGGTGCCTGTAGTCCCAGCTACTCAGGAGGCTGAGGCAAGAGGATCACTTGAACCCAAGAATTTGAGGTACTGTGAGCTATGATGCCATGGCACTCTACCGAGGGTGACAAAGTAAGACTCTGTCTCCAAAAAAAAAAAGGAGATATATATATATATATATATATCTCACAAATGCATCTTGCCGGCTTTTAACCACTTATCCCCTGCAAGTTATCTTCCAAGCACCCCCTCCATGTGAGGTTATTTATTTATTTCTACTTGTTTTTACTTCATGCTGTCTATTCCTGTCCTGGCCCTGCACATCCACACACACCCTGAGGACAAGGACTGTCCTCTCCTGAGCTGCTTAAATGGCACCTGGCACAGAGTTCACTTCCAATAAACATCCACTGAATGAATGAAGTGTCATTCCTTCTAAGCCAAGATGACCCGTCTGACTTACTATTGGAATCTGAGCTTTACATTCCGATAAAGTGTGAGTGTGGAGAGTGCCCATTCACTCTCATCCCAAGGCCACCTACCAGAGGGCCACACAGAGGTGGTGCTAATAGGAATGACCATCACACTAGCATTCTTGTGCCAGGCCATCTGCTGGGTTCTCTGCAGGTACGAGGTCATTTATTCCTCATGATAACCTTTAAACAGTGGTTATTTTTACCTGCACTCAGCAGACAAGAAAATGAGGAGGGCTTGGAGAAGGAACTTAAGTTTGCCAAGATATCACCCAGCTCATGCCTGATAGAGCCTTCACTTAAACTCACAGCTGTTTGACTCCAAAGCTCAGCCATAAAGAAGATTTTTCCTGAAATAAAAGTAGAGTAATTGAACCATCCCTTCTAAAACTACCCCTTCTGAAAGCCCACTTGCCCTGTTCCTGATTCCTGGGGAGGAGGGGCACCAAACTGGCCAGGGAAGGGCACTTTTGCCACCTTCCCACCCAAAGCCCTGGCTACTGAGGAGCTGATGAGACTCCCCAAGCCCTATACCCAAGCTCCTGGAGAGCACATGACAGCCTTTGGGGGAAGGAGAGACAGGTGCACAAGGAAGGGGAGGAAGGGAGAAAGTCTAAGTGGGTGAGCTCCTTTCTAAGTTATCTGGGGATAACCTCCCCCTTTCTGAGTTATCTGGGGAAAGCCTCCCCCTTTCTCTAAACCCACAGGCATCGCTTGAGTTATCTCAGCCAGAGAAGCCAACTGTCAGCCCAGGGCAGCTGGACTCCCAAGGTCCACAGCCACACAGGACAATGGGGTGGGGCAAGGTGGGAGCCAGGGCCCAGACTAGCTGGCTGGCCAAAGGCAGAGGCTCAGGGCACTAGCAGAGACACCCAAGTGGGCAGGAGGCCCCAGTTCCAGGATGCCTGAGCTATGGACTCATTGTGCCTATATCACAGACAATTTTGCTATGGACATGTTTGTCTCTGCCTCATAGGGACAGGCCCATGCCACAGGTTCACAGAGGTTCGGTGGGCTCTGTGGGCTCCGTGGGCTCCGGGGTACTTCTCCAGGTGTTGGCACACCTTCACTTTCCCCTTCCCCTTCACTAGGGTTAAACAAGTGCTTTTATCATTCCCACTTTACACATGGAGAAAAGCGGCAGGGGAACTTCAAGGATGCATTTTTTTTTTTTTTGAGACAGTCTCATTCTGTCACTCTGGGTAGAGTGCTGTGCCTTCATATCTCACAGTAACCTCAAACTCTGAGGCTCTAAAGATCCTCTTTTTTTTGAGACAGAGTCTCAAGCTGTCCCCCTCGGTAGAGTGCTGTGGCATCACAACTCATAGCAACCTTAACTCCTGGGTTCAAGCGATTCTCCTGCCTCTGCCTCCCAAGTAGCTGGGACTACAGGCACCTGCCACAATGCCCAGCTATTTTTTGGTTGCTGCCATCATTGTTGTTTGGTGGGCCGGGCTGGATTAGAACCCGCCACCTTAGGTGTATGTGGCTGGTGCCTTAGCCACTTGAGCCACAGGCGCTGAGCCTCAACAGATCCTCTTGTCTCAACCTCCCAAGTAGCTGGGACTACAGGCACCTGCCCTAACGCTGGGCTAGTTTTTTCTATTTTTAGTAAGGGTGGGGTCTCACTCTTACTCAGGCTGGTCTGAAACGCCTGAGCTCAGGTGATCCACCCTCCTCAGCCTCCCAGACTGCTAGGACTACAGGCATGAGCCATTTTCATATGCAGCCACCTTTATCTTTCCCTTTACTGTCAACACAGCTAGAGGCCCAGAGCTCTCCAAAAGCTTCTGTGGGGAATGCAGATGGCTCCCATTGTCCCCAAGGATCACCTCTGGACCATTCAGGCCCCTGTCAGTGTGGGTGCCTCAACACAAGTACGGAGGTGTGGCAGTTGTGTGGCTTTTCCAATGCTGGGACAGGCTTCCCGTTCCATATAATCTCTGATTTGGGGGGAGGCTTCCTCACTGCACACAACTCACTGCGTGGGTGACAACGCTGGGAACTGGGAGATTTGAATTCCAAGCTCAGCTCTGCTGCCCACCAGCAGCAGGACCCCCACCTGTTGCATGGTGGAAAGCCTACCCTCCCCTGCTTAGACGACCCTCACAAGACCCACGTGAGGCTTCCCTGAGATGGTGCATAAAGTGCTGGTGCTGAGTTGGTGCCAGGACAGTGTAAGGAAGAACAGCATCCAGGAGAGTGAGGAGGAACATGCGGCATCAGTACTTGTTCTGCACAGGCCTGCTGGTACATCAAGGCAGCACCAGTCCCCGTGGGGCCCCATGCAGCACTACAAGCTTCCACACCTGAGATAGAACCCGAGGCTGAATCTAGCAATAATAAATGGTCCAGGATCCAAACATGAGTTACACCCTCCAGTTCCTTTCCCTTCCCAAATTCAGTCTCCTTGATCATGCAGATAATTTATCTGAACTTAATGAAACCCAGAACCTTGTACTCAGCTTACTGGCCAGAGAGCTTCACTAAACACAGACATTCTCGGACTGTTAGAAAGAGAAGGAACAGAATGACCTTCTTGTAAGACAGCATCATCTATCACCCCAGTCATGGCTCTGAGAACTTCATGGGGGTAGATTCCAAGGGCAGTTTTGGATACTCCAAGTTTAAGTTTGAACACAGCGTTCAGCAGCATCCAGACCAAAGATCCACTTGATTTTTCTAGGTGTGACCCTGGTACTATAGCAGACCCTTTGAGGTTCCTGTCAACTCTATTTTTGTCCTCATGTCTGGGAAAACTGACTAAATTTCCTTTAATTTGGAACCAAGCCCAACTCTGAAGCTGGGTGGATGTAGCTACACTTCCGCACCCAAGTTTCCGTAGGTTTGAAAACAAGGCTGGGTGTTGCAGAGAACAGCTGTGCTAACAAGCTCAGCTCTTATCTGTCCAGGCCTAGTCCTGCCGGGGTGTCCTGGAGAGCCATGGCGGTGACTGAAGAGCCGCCAGCCACACCCAAGGGGGCCAGGGTGTGCGGGAAGCCTGAACCAGTGTCACAAAGGAGCTGGCTCATCAGATAAGGAGGCTTGAGAATGCCCTTAGGAAGGGCCAGAAGAGTCCACTCACCAGGGTGGACTTTACCCCAAACCTGCTTCTAGAACCTTTTCCGGAGAGACTGGCCTGATCCTACCCTACCTGAGCTGCCAGCTTCTTTGACATTTTTAAAACACGTGCCACACTATGAGTGTTCCCATCTCTGCACAGCTTCTCTCTCTCTGCTCAATTGTCTCACCAACTGTAAGATCTTGGCGTCATCCGTGTGTGTCCTCTGAGCTGGTCTCTTGGTCAGCACAGGGGCCTTTCTGCATCTGCCTGGCTGGTCCTCCACACTGGCCAAATGGCAAAGCCATCCATGAAATACCCCTGCTGTGGGGTTCCAATCTAACCAGTGTGGGATGTGCCTCAGGCCTCGGTGTTTTTCCCAGGTGTTTCCCAGTCCGCAGACAGAGCTGAGGACTTCTGCTCCAATGTGCTGGCACTTGCTTGGAACCACTGAATCCTAATGGACTGGGAGGTTGAAATGGGGACTCCAGGAGGGAGGTGGTAGAACCCCCTCACCTCGCCTTCTTTAAACAGTTAAAGAGATCAACAAGTGCGTCCACCACTGGACTGAGACAGTTGGCTCAGGGAAGAGGGCTGGCCACGGGGTAGCCTCTCCTTTCCAAAGTAGAGGCCATGACTTCCAGGAGGGAGAGATACCAAAATATCACAAAGGGTGTGGCACAGACACAGGTTGGTCAGAGCACATCCCTGACTGTCAGGAAAGATGACAGCTAAGTGCCAACCCAGTTCTGGGGCTTCTGTGTCCACCCTTTAAAACCTACAGGTTGGCTCAGCACCTGTAGCTCAGCGGCTAGGGTGCCAGCCACATACACCAGAGCTGGCAGGTTTGAATACAGCCCGGGCCTGCCAAACAATGACAACTACAACCAAAAAATAGCCGGGTGTTGTGGCAGGTGCCTGTAATCTCAGCTACTTGGGAGGCTGAGGCAAGAGAATCACTTAAGCCCAAAAGTTTGAGGTTGCTGTGAGCTGTGAAGCCATAGCACTCTACGAGGGCAACATAGTGAGACTCTGTCTCAGAAAAAAAATAAATAAAAAATAAAAAAATAAAACCTACAACAGACACAACTCAACAAATGCTCAATAAACTTTTCTTAATTCCCCTTTTTGGAGTATAAAAGCCCTACTTGCTCAGGGTAGGAAATCCAGGAAAGCACAGAAAGGAAACCCATGTCACTCATAATACACCATCCAGGGACAACAACCCCTCATGTGCACGCACACACATGCACACACCTGCACACACTCGTGCGTCTCCTGCCCACATTCCCAGAAAGCCCAAGTGTGTCTCCCTTTGCCCGTGTCTGGCAGGTGCCTTCTTTGATGGGCAATCTGACCTCTCCAGATCACTGTCTGCCACTCTTTCTTCCTGAGAAAGAAGGAAAGGTCAGGACATTGTAGCTCCGCAGGAGGAGAAAAGGAAAGTGAGTAACCAGGATGGGAAGGGGCCTCCCCAGAGCAGACTGAGTCAGTCATCAGACATTCCTGGAGCATGAGGAACGGGAAGATACAAAGATGTATCACCCAGTTCCTGCCCTTGAGCACGTCACCATATAATTGAAGAAATCAAACAGTCCCCCCCACTACTGAGATTAAATGAGTTAATAACAATAACACGTTTAAAATAGTACCTGGGGCATAGTAAGTACACTGTGTTTGCTGATAATTTTATTCTCATTACCCAAGAGAGGAAGAAAGAATCAAAAGGGCTGTTTGGAGGGAGGGAAGATTGCTGGGGTTTGGGTGGTTAGGCATGGTTTCCTGGATCCTGAGAATGGACAAAGTTCCCAGCCCTGACCTATGGAAACCCTTCGGTAACCAAGTGCAGAGTGAGTAGGCAGTTCAGGCACTCACACCCAGACCTCCTGGGGCTCTCCTGACCTTAGGTGTGGAGGGAAGAAGTGAGGAGGGGGATGAGCACTGGACAGCTGTGGAGGTGCAGGTCTGCTGGGCTGCTGCTGCCAAGTGGAGGCGGCTGTCAGCCGAGGGAAATTCCAAAGTAGCCAAGGGGAGGATCCGGGAAAGGCCCCCTTGCCTGGGAGAGCAGAGGGGGTTTTAAAATCTGAATAAGGCCTGGTGGTATGGCTCACGCGTGTAATCCTAACACTCTAGGAGGCTGAGGCAGGTGGATCACTTGAGCTCAGGAGTTCGAGACCAGCCTGAGCAAGAGCAAAATCCCGTCTCTAATAAATAGCCAGGCATTTTGGTGAATGCCTGTAGTCCCAGCTACTTGGGAGGCTGAGGAAAGAGGATCACTTGAAACCAAGAGTTTGAGGTTGCTGTGAGCACCACAGCACTCTACATTCTACTCAGGGCAACAGAGGGAGACACTGTCTCAAAAAAAAAAAAAAAGTCTGAATAAAGAGCAGGGAGGGAAGAGGAGGCCTGGCAGCCCAAGGAACAGAGATGCAAGTGTGGGCATCCCAGATGTTTCTCATCTCTGGGTGACTAGTGGGCGGGTTGACGCTCTGTTCTGTATCTCACAAAACCCCAGGAAAATCCACACTTCTCCCCGGGCTTGAGAGTCAGACTTCTATTTAGAAGCTATAACAGTGTTTGCTGACCCAAGGCTGGCACAGGACAGGCACCGAGTACCCCACAGGGAGAAGGTCTCACTCAGGTTCACAGAGGCCAGGCTGGACTCCTCAGAGTGAACAGCAGAGGAAGAGCCCCGGGAGGGGTGGGGGGCGGCAGCATCTCTGCAGATGGCCACTCAGGAGGACTATTTGCGCAAGAGTCCTGAAAAGGAAATGCAAATCCCCTCCTTGAGTAGCACTATCTGTCTTATCGCTGCAGCCACCGGGCAGAGGATCCCTGGGTGGGCCCGGCAGTTTCCTTTGATCATCCTTATCTACCCTGGAGAGTGTGAGGCCCAAGGCTCTCTGCTGAGTCCCCTCCCTGGCCAGGCCAGGCCTATAATTCATGCAGCCTGGCCTCCCTTCCGAGGGGCTTTGGTAGTGACAGCCCAGTCCCAGTCTGTACCAATCCCCGGCCCTGGGGATTAGGGCCAGGGGCTCCTGCATTCCTCTGGACGACCTCACCTCCAGTCTCCTGTATGTAGGGCCTCTCAGGCCTCTGCAGGCCGGGGCCAGGCTCTATGGCCCCCGAGGAAGGCTGCTAGCATTTCAGCTGGGGAAATGAGGAAGTGAGATAGTTTCTCCTCCGGAACTTCAGGCCTTCCTCTCAGACAAGCCCTTTCCCAAGGCGTCCACCCCACCTTGCCTGGTGAATCAATCCCAGAGCCTGAAGCCAGAAACCCCAGCCGACCTACCTCAGCTGCTCCAAGAGGGAAAGACCCGGTGGCAGTGGCACCCAGCCACGCACCTGCCGCTGACCATGTCCCCACCACTCCCCAGAACAAGTCCTTGGCCCAGATAAGGACAGCCATCTCACCCTGTGCCCTTTGAGAGCCAGGCATAGGTCTCTGCTGAGAGAGTCTTCAGGGAAGAGACATTTCTGGAGGCTCCTCTCTTCACAAGACCAAGCTTTCTCTATCCTGGTATCAGAGCAGATCTGGGAATCAGAATTCCTGGGTCTCACTCCTTCCACTTTCCATATCTCCTGTTCCACATGCAAACCTAAGTGCTTCATACCCACAGTGGAGGAGATGGGTGAAGACAGGCTGGTCCCTCAGCTGGGCCAGCACCCACCACCTCTGCTCCCTCCACCACTGAAGACTGGGCCAGCTCCACACACAGCCAAAAAACTGTCTCCCTTGAAGTGCTTCCAGTTAACATTTCCTATCCAGAGAAGATAAATACTGGTGCTGGTGAGATCAGGGACTACCCAGTGCTTAACACCAGCAAGGATTGCTCAAGGGCTCCTGTGAGTTTGGGTTTGTATTTTGGTGGTATGTTAACAGCAACATCAACTCTCACCTTAAAAGGTGAGGAGAGCAGGGTGGAGCCACACTCAGTGGCTTTCCTGTGTAATTCTAGCACTCTGGGAGGCTGAGGCAGGTGGATCACTTGAGCTCAGCCTAAACAAGATCCAGACTCCATCTCTACTAAAAATAGAAAAACTAGCAGGGTATTGTGGTGGGTGCCTGTAGGCCCAATTACTCAGGGAGGCTGAGGCAGAAGGATCTCTTGAAGCTTCAAGAGTCTTAATGAAAACAACTTGAGCTAAAAGTAGTCACCAGCGCACCATGGCGCAAAATGCTGGGCAGTGATAAACTGACAAGAGAAGTTAACTCAGAAAGAACGCCCTGAACCTGATCCAAATGTTCTATGTGGTGAGAGTTTGAGGTTGCTGTGAGCTATGATGATGCCGTAGCTCTCTACCCAGGGTGACAGAGTGAGACTCTGTCTCAGTAAATAAATAAATAAGAAAAACATCACTTCATTGAATTATAAAAATCTTCCAAGTCTGGGCCCATTTCATATAAATATCAAAAAGCTGCATTCATTCTCACCAACACCAATTTTTTTTTTTTTTTAAGAGACAGAGTCTCACTTTGTCACCCTCCATAGATTGACGTGGCATCATAGATCTCAGCAACCTCAAACTCTTGGGCTCAAGTGATTCTCTTGCTTCAGCCTCCCAAGTAGCTGGGCACCCACCGCAACGCCCGGATATTTCTTTTTTTTTTATGCCCAGCTATTTCTAGAGATAAGGTCTAGCTCTGATTCGGCCTGGCCTCAAACCTGTGAGCTCAGGCAATCCGCCCACCTCGGCCTCCCAGAGTGCTAGGATTATAGGCGTGAGCCACCAAGCTGTAAATTAATCTCCCACCCTAAAGATGCATATCTTGAGTAGTTCAGGTGGATTGATTTAGGAGATTGGCTTTTGAACTGGAATATTATAACAGGTCACTGAGTTATACTGATTATTATTTGGAATGGTGGTTAGTATAGTTTGAAAAGTAGTGTAAAACTACACTAGTATAGTGTGGTTTGCTTTGAACTTTTATATATAAAACTGTAATTTTGGAAATGGAAGAACAGTCTTGGAGAGGCTATTTTCACTGTTTTCCAGAATCCCGGTCTTCTGCCAAATAAAGTTTGGTGGATCTATCCCCATCTCTGCGTATTGGCTGACAGTGACAGGCAGCTGGACACTCTTCATCAGGTAATGCAACGCCCCAGGACTGCTCCTATATGCTCCAGCCCTGCCTGCCAGGGAGCTTCAGGGAGCAGGTGTCACCACTGCATGACAGTGACACAGCAGCAGTCCTCCAGGTTGGGCCCAAGTGCAGACCCTGAGGAAGGCTGGCGCAGAGCTGCTATAGAGATAGGGGGAAGGTGTCCAACCAAGAGAAACTCAGTCCTGATCTTTAGTTAGTGATTCCCTCCATTCCCTCCCTGAAGACCACTGCTCAATCTCTCCTTCACAGTATCCAGGCCAACCCCGGGCCCACAAAATCTTTCCTAATCTTTCACCTAAATGGGAATAATTTGCTTGCTTATCAGCAGACATTTATTAAACCTTCCACATGGCAGAAAAACAAGCCTTCCTTGGAGGAGGTCACGTCCTACTGGAGCAGACAAGGACAGGACCATGAGAGCACTGGGCATATATGCACATCCTGTGTCCTGGGAAACCCTTGGTGCTGGGTAGATAGGGACAACTGGTCACTCTAGAAAAGAGCAAATTCAAGAAGAGAGAGGAACAGAGGGAAAAAAAAAGGAGGAACCAGCAGCAGAGAGGAAGCCAGGGATCTAGAAGGAAGCCAGGGATCTAGAAGAAAGCCAGGGATCTAGATGGCTCATGGATTAACCCCATGGGTAGGTGGGGCCTGGCTGCCGGTGGACAGAGAGAGTGCCTATGTATGGGGAGGCACATCCTTTTCTCTGGAAGCATTCCATGCACCATGTCCCTACCCCTGTGTTCCCCTGTCCTGACTCCCCCTTGGTGAGCCTACAGCTGTCTCACCTCTCAGTGACCCCTCAGAAGGGGCAAGCTGGGATTCCACCCTATTCAGCCAACAGAGGCATTGGGTGCCCTCCTGTTACGGAGTCCTGCCTTGGCATTGTCTCCAAGCAGCTGTCTCTATCCATTTCCTATCCCTCACTCCCATCTATGCCCCTATTTATTTTATTTTATTTTTATTTTATTTATTTTTTTAGAGACAGAGTCTCATTTTCTCACCCTCAGTAGAGTGCCGTGACGTCACAGCTCAAAGCAACCTCCAGCTCTTGGGCTTAGGTGATTCTCTTGCCTCGGCCTCCTAAGCAGCTGGGATTACAGGCACCCACCACAATGCCCAGCTATTTTTTTGTTGCAGTTTGGTTGGGGCCACGTTCAAATCTACCACCCTCAGTATATGGGGCTGGTGCCATACTCACTGAGCCATAGGCACCGCCCTTTTTTTTTTTTTTTTTTAACAGAGTTTCACTATGTCACCCTCGGTAGAATGCTGTGGCATCACAACTCACAGCAACCTCTAACTCTTGGGCTTAAGCGATTCTCTTGCCTCAGCCTCCCAAGTAGCTAGAGCTACAGGCACCCGCCACAACGCCCGGCTATGTTTTGGTTGCAGTTGTCATTGTTGTTTTAGCAGGCCTGGGCTGGGCTCAAACCTGCCAGCCTCTGTGTATGTGGCTGGCGCCCTACTCACTGAGCTCCAGGCACCAAGCCTCCATCCGTGCCCCTAAAGAGCCTCCGACACCCTTGGTGGGGGAGGGGCGCCAGGGCAGCTTCAGCTAGGAACACTGTGGCTCTTGGTGTTTTCCTTTCATAAAAGCCCTCAGAGCCCCCACCCCGCAGGATCAGGAGGAGCAGCAATGTTGCTCCACTGACACCACATACCCTCCAGACCCCATGCGTGCCCGTGAGGACAGACTCACTCAATGCCACCTCTGTTGTGAGGCTCCTCGTGAAAAGCCCATGTCGTGGCCTCTAGCTCCCAGCAACGTCTTCCATACAAGGTCTCCATTCATGCCCGGCTCACCCTTCTTGGCCACACAAGCAGCCATTGCTCCCTAGAGAGAGTTGCCTGGGGTGCAGGATGGATACCCCCCTTGGCTTCCAGACAGGCCAAGACACACTGCCTGAATTGGGTGCCTCTCCCCACCCAGGGCCACCTCTGTCTGCCTCCTGCAAACCCTGACACGGGTCAGAGCAGCAGTGCCCGGGGCTGCGCACCAGCCTGCAGGTCTCTGGGGAGCCTGCATGCCCCTCTGCCAACAGTCACGTAAGCCGCTGACTGCCACGGCATGTCAGTAAGAAGACACACACCAACAAAGCACACAGAGGAAACTTTCTTCCTCTTCCAATGAGCTGACAAAAGAAAATAAAAGAAGCGCTGTCTGGAAGACATCTATCTCCAGGGACTGAATGGAGTCAGTTCTGAGGAAGGGACGGGGCTGGTGGCAGGGCTTTATCAGGCCAGGGCGCTCTCTGACTGCCTCTGTGAGGCCTGAGTAGTTTGGGGAGTCCAATACCATCTGCAGACCACTCACATCCCAAGCAATGGCATGCAGCAGCGGTTCTCAAACTTGACCATACATCAGAATTGTCTGGAGAGCTTATTAAAACTCTGGACCCACCCCCAGAGTTTGTGGTTCCCTAGGACTAGGATAGAGCCCGGAAATCTGCATTCCTCATAGGACCTCAGGTGCTGCTGCTGCTCAGGGGACCTCACCTGGAGAACTACTGAATAGGTTCTCCCCTGCCCTCAGGGAGCTTACGAAGCACTGGAGGCAACTGGTATGCACCTGAGTGCCCAAAGGCACCAAGAAGGCAATGTAAACTGAACACATGGTGAGGGGTGCCTGAAAAAAGAGCAAGATGTTGTCAGTGTCTGCTATGATCCTGTCATCTCACGCCGTCAGCATGAAACCAGAAAGTTGAAAGGGGTTCAGCGATGTACCCAAAGATGAGACCAGGAGAGGTTCAGAACAAGTTTAATGAAAGGAGATAGAGACCCTCCAGGGCAAAGATGGCAGCTGCACCAGGACCCAGTAGGGGCTTGTTTTTATACTGGGTGGAGGGGGAGGAAGGTTCCACAGGTTACTGGAAGGTTTTGGCGGGCTAGGGTCTTTCCAGCGGAAGTAGACCTTTTGTTCTAAGGGAGAAGGAGGGGGAAGGGTTTAGGGCCCTAATGAAAAACAGTTGTTTTTCCATTCCCATTTCACTGAGCAGGAAAAGGAGTTGTAAAGGTCCCTGACTTGCCCCGGGGTAAGCAGCTGAGAGGCAAGCAGCACAGGGTGCGGGGTGAAGGCTCCTGACACCAAGGGACATGGGGTTGATCTTGGAAGCTTCCCAGAGGAAAAGAGACTCAAGCCAGGTGGTGATGACAGAGAATGGGGTGAGCAGTGAAGGAAGGAGTAGGTCTGTGATGTGTCACAGTGGCACAGGGTGAGAGTCCGGAGGGGGTATGTGAGAAGCGGGGTGGGCATGGGCCACCTTGAAGGGCCACCTTGGGGGAAATGTAGGCTCAGAGGAGGGGTACCTGACTACTGCGGGGCCTTGCGTGCTTCACCAAGACCCCTGGGCAGGCACAGCGGCCAAAGGGTGTTACTATGGGGACTGAAGTTAGCAATGGCAGCACTGAACCAGTGCTTAAGAAAAGTGTTCTGTTGGCCTGGACCTGTGAGGGGAGAAAGACAACCCCAAGGCAAGTCCACCAGGCTGGCAGGTCACTGCAGGTACCAAGGCAGAGAGGGAGGTGATTTCTATAATAATGTCACACGTTAACTGGAACGGGCCTTTATGGGTTGTACTGCCCAGTCTTTATCACTACCAGCCCCTCCTCCAAAGATTACCATCATAAGTTGTCATCTTTTCTGCTTTTGCTCACCATTTGAGGGGTCAGAATAACACAACCCCCCCCCCCACAAGGAACCCAGTGTCCTGCAGAGAAGGGAGGGTGAGTTGGGGTTAAATAAACTGCACAGTGAGGGCAGCAGATGTTTGCCCAGACTGCCAAGCCCCTGATACAGCAGTGTTGCTGTCTGTCTCTTCAAGATGTCTTGAAGTGAGAACTCTCTGGGCTCTCTCCCAAGCTCTCCTCAACCCTTACAATGCCATTGGAAGCTTATTCCATGGAAACTAATTCCATTCTGTTCCGCCTCCCAGGGGAAAGAGAACAAAAAAGCTGTGGGCCAGTGAGGGCTCCTCCAGAAAGCCATCCTCAGAAAGGGAAAATGTTCCCTTTGCGCCAGAGGAGGTAGAGTGCGACCGTCCGGGGGCCTGCCATCCCAGCTGCTCCTGCACTGCGCAGCACAAACGTCCCCGTGGGGACTGGGATGACCACGCACCGGCCCTCTGCCATCCGACTCACAGAAGTGTCTTCTTATGTGAGGACAAGTGCCTGGGCTGAACAGGGAGCCGCCTAATTTCATTTCTCCTCAGATACAAGTTTGCAGTGAGCGGGAAGCAGGCCCGGCCAGGCCCAGGGAACCGTCCCCATCCCCAGGCCATGGAGCAGAGCCAGAGAGGTGGGGGGACGCAGCTTGAAGGAGGCACTTTGGAAATTCCTCAGATTTTTGGGCCTTTGTCTCTGGGCACTGAGATGGAGACCCACATTTTACTCTGCAGAGAGTTTCCAGTCTTCCTTTGCTTTCAAAGGAAGACCCTAGAAGGGAACTGAAAGAATTTTGTCGCTTTTTCATCTCAGTGACCAATTGAGTCATTTGGGGTAGGGGCACGGGGGACGTTTGCCTCTTGTACTCCTCTTTCTCTTTATTTCCCTCTCTCCTCTCTAGCACAGCCTCTGAGCCGAGTTCTAAAGGTCGTAAAGGTGATGGATGCCCCTATCTGGGAAGAGCATCCCACCTGCACTTCCTGGTTTCCCAGGGACACTGGGAGGCATCTGTGTGCAGGAGAACACCACAGGGAGCCAGGACACCTGGGCTGTGACTATTCTGCAAGACCTCAAACCACTGTGGACTGGGAAGCTGCCAACTTCTCTGGGAGGAACAAAGGCACCAAAAGTGAAAAGCACAGCACGAAGAACCTTGTTCATCTTGAACGAGGGACCTGAATAAAGTGAGAACACAGGTAGTAGGAATAACATGGAGTCAGTCAGGCTGGGGCTGAGACAACACAGTTGGTCTGGGTAGTTTCGGTCCTACATGACCTTCACCTCCCGTCTTCCATCCTTGTTTTATAAATTCGGTTTTAACCTAAACATGTGCATCTTGAGTAGTTCAGGGCGATTGATTTAGGAGATTAACTTTTGAATTGGGATGTTGTTACATGAGTCATGGATTATGTCAATTATTGTTTATTATGGGTTATGGTGAATACTGTTGTTTACGATTAAGTTTTAGCTGGGCAAGGTGGCTCACGCCTATAATCCCAGCACTTGGGAGGCTGAGGTGGGTGGATTGTCTGAGTTCACAGGTTCGAGACCAGCCTGAGCCAGAGCTAGACCTCATCTCTGAAAAATAGCTGGGTATTGTGGCAGGTGCCTGTAGTCCCAGCTATTTGGGAGGCTGAGGCAAGAGAATGACAAAGTGAGATTCAGTCTCAAAAAAAAAAGTTGAGTATTAATTGCTATTGTTTAAGGTAAGAGTTAGTATGGTTCTTGCTCTTTTTTTTTTTTTTTAATCACTTTGTCACCCTAGGTACAGTGCCATGGCATCGTAGCTCACAGCAACCTTGAACTCTTGGGCTTAAGTGATTCTCTTGCCTCAGCCTCCCAGGCAGCTGGAAGTATAGCTGCCCACCACAATGCCTAGCTACTCTTGCTCAGGCTGGTCTCAAACTCCTGAGCTCAAGCAATCCACCTGCCTGGGCTCCCAGAGTGCTAGGTGGCCCCTCGCTTTTAACTTTTATGTATAAAACTGTGATTTTGGAAATGGAAGAACACAACAGTCTTGGAGAAGCTACTCTCACTGCTCTCTAGAATTGCTGGCCTTCTGACAAAGTTTGGTGGACCTATCCCAGTCTCTGCATATTGACAAGCAGACTGGACCCTCTTCGTCTAGTAACAAAGGGAGAGGGACACACGGTAAGTTCTATCATGAGGTTAGCCCGAAGCCTGCCTTGACCAAGAATTCCACATTTCCACATACCTCTGTCCAGCAAGGCATTTGCAGTTGTGAAGGTGGATCACTCCCTTACCAATTTGAGATCTGTGTCCTTTGTTCCAGGAGAATTCCTGGCCTTCTCCCACCAGATGCCACTATGCATCTAAATCAACTGATTCCTAAGCAACTGGGGGAGGAGGGAAGCCAGAGTCTCCCCACAGTGAGTGCAAGGCAGCCTGTCCCTGAAGACCATGTTTTAACCTTCTCCTGTCACACCTTCCCTGATTCTGGGACTCCAGATCACCTCTCCTCTTGAGGGCTTGTTTCTCCCTGCTTTTCTATTACTGAGAGGCGGGTCGCCTGAGCCACTTTATCCCTTCTGTGACCAAACTGAAGTCTTCACTAGAGCCCACAGAAAATCTTACAGAAAATGAACCGTCCTTGACAGCTCCCCAGTACCCTCTCAGCAACCCCGCTCTGAAACCGGTGGACCTGTTGTCAGGTTTTATCCCCATCCCCAGACTTTATCTTCCTGGAAGAGGTAAAAAGAAAACTTGTCTAAGCGAGGGGCAGCAGCCTTTAGTAGATAAGTCCCCACCGATAACTTATCACGGGACCTCAGAAGGAGAATCGCTTTCGTTTTCTCCTCTGAAAAAGGAGACAGTTGGACTAGAAGACTTCTAAGACACCTTCCAGGGGTGACAGCCTAGGGCTCATATCTTACTACAGGGACAACTATCCATTCCTTCTTCTGTTCCAGCTGGGCCTGTCCGAGGGGACTGGCTGTGGCTGGCTTAACCTCCAGTGTGTGGCTGCACAATGCAAGCTATGGACAGAGAATAGACACCCTTCTGTACAACACGGTCCCCCACCAGACTTTCAGTTCTCCAGACACTGACCAGTGTCACAGCACGGTGAAGGAAGCCCCAGTATTCCCTAAGAAGGGGGTTTGTTCTGAATGCTATAGGGTCAAAACCTATACAGATTGTCAACAGAAAGAAGCTGCACTCTGTCAAATTATTTATTTATTATTTATTTTAATTTTTTTGTTGTTGAGGCAGAGTCTCACTCTGCCACCCTCGGTAGAGTGCCGTGGCATCATCATTGCTCACAGCAACCTCAAACTCTTAGGCTCAAGCAGTCCTTCTGACTCAGCCTCCCATGCTTAGCTAGTTTTTCTATTCTTCGTAGAGATGGTGGTCTCACTCTTGATCAGGCTGGTCTCAGACTCCTAAGCTCAAGCAATCCACTTGCCTCAGTCTCCCAGAGTGCAGAGATTATTATAGGTGTGAGTCACCATGCCTGGCCTAAATAATTTAAAGAGATTTATTCTGAGTCAAACTTGTGGACCATACCCTAGAGTCACACCCAAGAAGCCTTGAGCACGTGGACTCATGGTGGTGGGGTTACAGTTTGGTTTCATTACATTTTAGGGAGACAGGAATTACAGGTGAGGTTATAAATCAATAGGTAGAAAACATACATTGGTTTGACCCCCAAAGTTTGAACAACTGGAAGAGGGGGGCTTAGCTGACAGTTGGTAGAAAGACTTAGGCTTTGCCTAAAAGACCAGGAGTCAGAGAAAAGGAATGCTTACAATAAAGGGTCTGTTAATCAGAGACAAAGTAGGAAACAGACTCACCAGGTTTGTTGCAAATTGAGGACCTGCAGATAAGTGCTGCACAGCCTTAGGCCTTTTAGGGAATCACAGAGAACATCTCTAAGAAGGGCAGGGGGAGATTGAGGCCTGTCTGATCTCCTTTCTCACGACCAGCAACTCTGTTTTAGGAGTCCCCTTGGCCAAAAAAGAGGTCCAGTCCATTAGTCACCGTGGGAAAGCTTAGGATTTTGCTTAGAATTTATCTATGTTCCAAAGCATCTCCAAAAGCATTTCAACTGGTGTTTTTTGGTTTTTGCTTTCTGCTTTTTGCTTTTCAACTTTAAGGAACACTTTCCCTGTGAAAATGGGTTATATTGACTAGCCTCAGCCCCCCCTTTCCTGAGTTGAGCTCAGCAACTCCTTTACAATGAAATCCTGAACATCAGAAAAATAGCCTTTTTCTTTTCTTTGTGCTAGATGGCCCCAGCTTCCCATATCAAGGGACAATGCAGTGGTCACTTGCACTAGACTTGAAAGCCCATGTAGTGTGAATAAGACAGGGTCAGTCAGGCTGGGGCTGAGACAACACAGCTGGTCTGGTGGTTTAGGTCCCACATGGCCTTCACTTCACGTCTTCCATTCTTGTTGTTTTATAAATTCGGCTTTAACCTAAAAGGGTGTATCTTGAGTAGTTTAAGGCAATTGATTTAGGAAATTAACTTTTGTGGGTTTTTTTTTTTTTTTTTGTTTTTGAGACAGAGTATCACTATGTCACCCTCAGTAGAGTGCTGTAGCGTCACAGCTCACAGCAACCTCAAACTCTTTTTTTTTTTTTTTGAGACAGAGCCTCAAGCTATCCCCCTGGGCAGAGTGCCATGGCATCACAGCTCATAGCAACCTCCAACTCCTGGGCTCAAGCGAGTCTCCTGCCTCCGCCTCCCAAGTAGCTGGGACTACAGGCGCCCACCACAACGCCCGGCCATTTTTTGGTTACAGCCATCATTGTTGTTT
>CAUYQV010156349.1:0-13843 GCA_963574575.1 Galagoides demidoff | reverse complement strand
CCATGGCATCACAGCTCATAGCAACCTCCAACTCCTGGGCTCAAGTGAGTCTCCTGTCTCAGCCTCCCAAGTAGCTGGGACCACAGGCGCCCGCCACAACGCCTGGCCATTTTTTGGTTGCAGCCATCATTGTTGTTTGGCAGGCCCGGGCTGGGGATTCGAACCCGCCACCTTAGGTGTATGTGGCTGGCGCCTTAGCCGCTTGAGCCACAGGCGCCGAGCCCCCATTCTACCTTTTATTTGATGATCTTTGGAGCTACTTCAGGCTTTCTTCTGCTTCTCTGTCAAGTCCTAACACCTTCCTTGGGCATTCTCTTCTGCCAGGTATTCTACTTTCTTCAGAGAACGCTTCTGCATTGCTTTGACGTTATTCTCTGGTTATTGCTGCTGCTGCTCTGCTAGTTAGAGGGAGACCCTTAACTTCCCAGCTATTCAGAATTTTTTTTTTTTTTTTGAGAAAAGAATCTCACTCTATTGCCCCATGCTAGTGTGCTGTGGGGTCAGCATAGCTCACTGAAACTTCAAACTCCTCAGTTCAGGCAATCCTCCTGTCCCAGCCTCTGAGTAGCTGGGACTATAGGTGCCCACCACAACACCCAGTTAATTTTTCTCTTTTTAGTAAAGACCAGGGTCTCATTCTTGCTGAGGCTAGTTTCGTTCCTGAGGTCAAGTGATCCTCCTACCTAGACCTCCCAGAGTATTAGGATTACAGGTGTGAGCCACAATGCTTGGCCCAGATGTTCTTCCTTAATCAGCTGCCCAGATGACTCCTCGTACTCTGAGTTATACTTTGTTTTGGTTGAGAAGCAATATTCTGACTCTAATCCTTTGCAGGGCAATTTCTTCTCTTTCTCTCATGGACTAAATCTATCTAAATTCTGGTTTGCAAAAGCCCCTCAATGTTTCTGTTTTCCTTGTGATAAGTATCCACTTTTCAATATCACTGTGATACAAGTCTACCATGTTTCCCTGAAAATAAGACACTGTTTTAAATTTATTTTTTCTCAGGAAGACACACTAGGGCTTATTTTCAGGGGATGTCTTCCTCTCTGCTCCGAAATCATTGTGTGGCTATGCAGCATACTTGCATAGCCACACTCATCATTAGGTCTTATTATCAGGGTAGGGCTTATATTTTAACAAATGCGTAGAAATCCTGCTAGGGCTTATTTTTTGGGTAGGTCTTATTTTCGGGGAAACACAGTATCAAAAGATCCCAGTGGATCCTAGGAAGATGGATATGTACTAAGATGTGCCATCTTCCAAGGCTGACTTTTTATACCCTTATACTTTAATTTCTACTCTCCAATGTTTTATTAGATATATGTGTACACACAAACATGAAATTAATTGATTGACAGAATTTTACCATGTGTTTTCTTTCTGCTTTCTTCTTTGGCATCTGGGAGAGTATAAATGTGCATGGTTGTTATACAGTGTTCCTCGCACTGATACGTGTGAAGTCCATTTCAAACATTAATCATTAAGCAGTCAAATAAGTTCTTGAATGTTTAATGAATCCACTTTACTAATTGGTCTTAAGAATTGAAATTCAGGTTAAAAGCTTTTGTAGTTATATAAAACAGTTTAATGGTAGAGTTTAAAGATTTGATATATTTTTCTTTTTTATGTTTGTAATATTGAAAAATGCATAAGGAACTTTAGTCAAATTAAGAGGGAAATATTTTAAATCTTCCTTTTTCAGCAAAAAACCGTGGAATTGCCATTCCAGTGGATTTGGACAGCCAAGTTAATACTCTTTTCATGAAGAGCCATTCAAATATGGTGCAGAGAGCAGCCATGGGTTGGAGATTATCAGCTCGCTCTGGACCACGCTTCAAGGAAGCACTTGGAGGCCCTGCCTGGGATTACAGAAATATTATTGAAAAGTTACAGGTACAATGGGAGCATGAACTAGCATTAATATTTTCTAAATAGCAATTTTTAAAATATGTGGTCACACAAATAAAATACAGTTGAAAATATCAAATTCTAATTGGGGACCAGGCTTTACTTTATACTGTACCACCACTACACTTTTAAATACATAGCTTTTAAGTAAATGTTGATGTGAGTTATTTTTTTAATGAGTGTATGTTATTTAATGTGTCTTGATAGTATGGTAGTGAATAGTGGGTCTAAATATGAAAATAATAATCATAAACTTAACCAAAACTGATGAAATAATTTACCATAAAGTTTTATGTAGTAAATAGTCATAACCTTGCTTCAATCTGTCCGTATTCTCTTATACTCCTTTAGGAAGAATGACCCAAGCACCTTTACCCCCAGGTGACTTGCATAGTATCTCATACTTTTGGCTGGATGTTGTATTAGTTTGCTAATTCGACATGGTGTTAATTTTCTAGGGCTACCACAACAGAATACTGTAGACTGGAGGTTTAAACAATAGAAGTGTATTTTTTTCACAATTTTGGAGGGCAAAAGTCCAAGATCAGGATGTCAGTAGGTTTAGTTTCTTCTGAGACCTCCTTGTTGGCTTGCAGATGGCTGAACTCACTGTGTCCTCACATGGTAGGGCCTCTGTGCACACACACGTGTATGTGCCGTCTCCTCATCTTGTAAGGAGACCAGTCATATTCAATGAGGACCCACTCATTACCTGTCTAAAGGCCCCATCTCCAAATAGAGTCACATTCTGAGGTACTATGAGTTAGGACTTTCACACTTGAAATTTGGGGAGAATGCAGTCTGGCTCATAACAGACACCTTCCCATCCACATAATTAGTAGATTTCATGGAGTGAGTTATGGTGTGGTTTAAGGATGTTTTTGGGCTTGGAGAATGATCAGGAGATGAATGGGAGTAAATAAGAGGTCATGTGTAGGTGAGTGTTGAGTGTTCTATGGGATAAAAAAAGAAAAGTTAGGTTCAGAGAATATGAGAAACTTAAAGCGTTGAGTCATTAAAAATTTGGGAGGAAGCCTTCAGGATGGGTGATCAAGCAGTTATTGGTTTATAGGATTGGATTGTCAGAAAGAGACTAGAGCAGTGTTTTTCAACCTTTTTTAAAATCACACAGCACACTTGAACCTGTGGTTAAACTTCCGTGGCACACTTAAATTACATTGATTAAAAAGGTAAAAAAAGGAATATACTTACTGTACTTTAAACTTCTTTCAAAAATAATTTAATTAATGGTCTTTAAAAGTTTTCATGGTACACTTAAGATCCTCTCATGCAGTGGCACACGGGCTGAAAATCTTTGGACTACAGGAAACCAGATTACTTAGGAGTTACTTGAGATCTTATCCAGGGAGTGATATGAATCAAATAAAGGAACAGGTGTCGCAAATCATGAGGACAGGCAGGATTAGCAGGCTTGGAGGCTCTTGGATGAAGAGGAAAGGCGTGAGAGGAACGTAAGAGGCCTGGAAGATAGGAGACAGGGTGACATTATCAAGACTCTCCATTATAAGATCAAGTGGAGAGGAAGAGAGGATACGGTAGGGGGCAGTGGCTATGGTAATTGAACATGCACTTAATTAGGTTAACAGGCATGTATTGGAAGTTCAGTGTATATTTGGAGATAAAAATGGGAGCAAGGATAGTCGATAGGCATTACTAAAACAGAGAATATCCTAATAGAAAGAAAAAAGAACACGTATGAGGCCTACAAGAGTGCAGAATGCCCAAAATAAGAGAGAAAAAAGTCAAGGTTGGAAAGGAGGAGGCTGAGGGTCTCAAGGAGAGTCCAAGAGAGTAGCACATCTCAGAGGAGAGGTAGTTGGTGTGTCACCCAGCGTAGAGAGGGTGTGCCTTGGACGTCTTTCAGTACAGTACTTCTTGGCATTCATTCATATTTGCCACTGTGTTAATCCTGACCACTGCAGGGCCCATACAGTGGCTTTCCTGACTTTTGCTTTTATAGGATTATGAAGTCTTACAGCTAACCACCCCTCCCTTATCTTTTGCATGAAAAAAAAGAGAAACCCAGACAGTAATCAAACCTGAAACCAGGCTTTACTTACAGCACACACCTGGGAAGATAGGTTCCATCTTCTTTGAGATTCTTGTGTCTCATTTCTGGCTAGTATTCTTAGGTTTGTCCTATCTTCAGGAGACGAAATCTGACTTAGGTCATGGGCATTCTCCTGTGCTTTCCTCCTTAGGATGTTGTGGCCTCCTGGGAGCAGCAGTTCAGCCCAATGATGCAGGCTGAATTCTCGGTGTTGGTCGATGTGCTGTATAGTCCAGAACTGCTGTTCCCCGAGGGAAGTGACGCAAGAATAAGATGTGGTGCTTTCATGTCAAAGTAAGTGGGCACGCTCTGAGATTCTGCTGGTGTCGCCAAACCGAGATGGCCTCTGACATTTCTACATTTTCCTCTGCTGATAGATAATGACAATCCACAAAGTATGTGAAAGGTCGAAAATCCATGTGAAAATAATCCACTGCCAAAATAATTAAATTGAGTCGTTTGAAATTGTATTTTGGTGAAGGTCAAGTTATTATAAATTTACCGAAAATGAAGTGTTTGTTATCCGGCCCAACAGTATCACGCCCCCAGATGTTTTGGTTCTAATTCCTTTCTATAATTATATGATGTAACCTTATAAAATATTTTTATTTAAAGTCACTGATTTTCGTTAACACAGGGAGACAGGAAAGGGAGCCAACCTTTATTGAGATGGTGCTGTTGTCATGCTCACTTACCTACTGTTTTTTCTTGTCTGCATATGCACCCGTGGGACCGAGGGTGCAGCCTGGCTGCAGAGGTGGGGGTGCTGAGGTACAGGTGTGGGTTGGGGCTTTGCCTGGGTTCTGATGTCCCTGCCCCAGCACTTGGTCATGCTGCCTGCTGAGCTTCTGCAGGGCTGTCACATACTTTTCTCAGTATTTTTGTGACATTGTCAGGTCTATTAGAGCTGATATGTCTGCCCTGCCCTGATGTATTTTCACATTAATGGAAAGTGAAACATTCTCAGGGAAGGTCTGTATTTTCTTTTTCTCACAAGCATAGCTAGCCCCACAAAGAAAAGACACATCTTTGTGTGGAGGACACTTCACCGAGTGCCCTGCAGGTCATCACATACAGACTTCAGAGGGCCAATCAGAAGATGTGTGCCTTTCCTGGGAGCGATATCTGCATGGAGGCAGAAATTGAGGGAATAGGGATACAAAAAGTGTGTTCCTTTCTTTCACCAGTTAAGCTGGGACTTTGGGAATGAAAACAAAATATGAGATGGGAAGAACTGACTGTAGGGATCATATTGAAGAATGGGTGGGCTTTCTTTATTATGGCCAGAATTTTGAGCTGTAGACCCACTATTGGGAGACTGGGAAGAATGTATTTGGGCACTTATCTTCAATAAGGATTGTAAAGTGAAGAGTTCCTAGGTATCAACTGATAACTGCTGCAAACATTAAAAAGAAAAATTTAAGTAGAGGTATTGCCAGTAATTCAGTATAAAAATATACTGAAAATAGGGTCTTTGAAAAATACCCTTCATTTCAGTGAATGTGTATATTATCAATGTATAGAATATAGTTTAAAAAGTAGTTCATAAACAGGGCAATTTTAAATTCAGTAAATTAATTAATATGATACTGTACATATATCCCAGAGACTTGGTAGCCTGGAACAGGGGCTGGCAAACTTTAGCCTTTCGGCAAAATTGGTTCTGTTGCTCATTTTAGTGAATAAAGTTTTATTGACAGCCACACTCATTCATTTACGTGTTGTCTGTGGCTGCTTTCATCCACTATGGCAGAGTCTCTTAGTTGCCACAGGGACTGTGTGGTCCACGAAGTCTAAAATACTTGCTATCTAATTCTTCAGAGAAAAAGTTTGCTGATGGCTCATTAAAAACTAGGGTGCATGGCTGTTTGGATTAAGATTAAAATTAAATACAAATTCACTTTCTCAGTCACGTCTGCCACATTTTAAGAGCTCAATAGCCACATGTGGCCAGTGACTGTCAAATTTGACAGCACAAATATAGAACATTTCTGTTGTTGTGGGGAGTTCTGTTAGACAGCAGTGGCTTAGAACTTGAAGATATAGGTCTATGAGAAAGTGGTATAAAGTATCTCAGGATATCAAATAAATATTGAACTGTGCTGAAGGCAAGCCTGTGGCACTGTTAGGTAAACTGAAAAGAGAAAAGCAGAAGTGATAAGATACTGGGAATATATTGCAGACCCTACCCCCAGATGAAGGAGTGGTTGAGAAGGGATTTTCATGCTGTTACAGTTTGTATTACAGCCAGAGGCCCTGGAGAGTCTGCTTTCTGTTCTAGTGCTCATCTTACCCCTTTCCCAACTCTGTGGAGAACCAAGGGTTTCATCTGTAAGAACAACTAACAAAATTAGAATTGAAATATATTAATAGCTATGCAGTGGGTCTTGGATTGCTGTGTCTATGGCTCTGCTAAAGCTTGGTTGGAGAATATAAATTTAGGACAAAGGCCTAAATAGGATTCTTACTGCCTCATATGAATCTAATTCTTGGAACCTGTTGATTCAGGTCGGTCTGCAGGAAGATGTGAAGGACAGACCCCAGGAAAGGACCCAGATTCACTGATGTCCTTAGCCACGTTGAGGAGAGACTAGATCAGTGAGACTAATGTCCTCACAAGTGGCTGGTTCATCCAAACCACCATCTGCTCTTCCTGATGAGGGAGAATCTTGGTGTTTTTCAAACTGGAGGATATGATCTGTGTGTGGATTTTTAAATTGACTTCAGTAAAGGCAACCAGCTAATTTAAAAAATAAGTTAGGAAAGTTATAAAATATCAAGAGTGCATCTCTTCCATGAAGGATGACTTTTGTGTCAGTTCACACATTCCCACACATGTACTTATATACTGGGCTGTTTTGTGAAATGTATATCTTACTTTTATCATAGAAAAAAATACTTGAAAGTTACTGACCTAACTCAGCCAAACATTATGTAATTCTTCTATAAATCCATAGCAAGTGATCATTTAGCCTTATGGTTGATATTCTCCCCCTGCCCTTTTTTGAGACAGAGTCTTACTCTGTTGCCCTGGATAGAGTGCCATGGTATTGTCATAGCTCATACCAACCTCAGTCTCTTGGTCCCAAGAGATCATCTTGCTTCTGCTTCCCAATAGCTGGTTAGTTTTTCTATTTTTAGTAGAGAAGGCGTCTCGCTCTTGTTCAGGCTGCTGTCCAAAACTCCTAGCTCAAGCTATCTACCTGCCTCAGCTTCCCTGAGTACTAGGATTATAGGTGTGAGCTACTGCACCTGGCCTGATTGATATTTTCAATATCAACCAATAGTGAATTCAATATTTTATCTAAGTAAGAGTATAAGTATTTAGCCTGAGGGGGAAAACAAAATCAGAAGAAATTTAACATATCTACCAAAACTATTTTTTCATATTCAAAGAAAGGACTCATTAAGTAGTGGAAGTTTTGAAGAGGCAGGCTTCACTGTAGTTATAAAAGCTTTTGAAGTTATTCTGCCTATTGGACCTGACCACATGGACATATAACACCTTGTTCAAACTCAATGTGTCTACAAGGAAATCACTGTTACCCTTCCTTTTGTGCTACTTTAGCAGGAAGCAGTTATCATTTAAAACTATAACTATTGGTGGGGCATGGTGACTCAAGTCTAGAATCTCAGACCTTTGGGAGGCCAAGGCAGGAGAATTGCTTAAGGCCAGGAATTCAAGACCAGCTTGGACAACAAAGGTAGACTTGTTTCTGCAAAAAATAGAAAAACTATCCAGGTGTGGTAATGGGTGCCTATGGTACCTACTACTCAGGAGGCTGAGGCAGGAGAATTACTTGAGCCCAGGAGTTTGAGGCTGCAGTGAGCTATGACTGTGCCACTGCACTTTAGCCAGGATAACAGAGTGAGATCCTGTCCCCCCAAAATAAATAAAAGATCGAGTGTCCATATATCAACCCAGGCTGTTCATTGAAGGGTCTCTGATCTACCCTTCCTCCTCTTCTTCCACTTCCCAGAATTGGAAGAATTGGGGTTGGAAGTCAGGGGGACCTCAATCTATTTTCGGGTCCTGCCACTCAACAATTATGTAACCAGAGGCATGTGCTTTGTCCTCTGGGCCTCATTGTTTACCAGTCATGGCGGCGACACTTCTCTGCTGAGTCCTGCACCTTTACCCCACCCCTTGGCTGTCCATCTTTTGCTTGCAGTCACACCTGTACTTATTTCCCGCTGTCATCACTTGTATCTTTGGTACATGTTGGAAGGGCTATTCAGGTTCCTATTTTCTCTAGAATAACATTCCAGATTCTTTAGGGTAAATATTCTAGACCCTTCTTTCCAAACCACGTTCCTTACACTTTCCTCTCCTAGGTCTTCTAGTGTCAGCTGGCAGTTGGTGTGCGTCTCATGTCCTGGGCGTGGCGGTCAGCTCCCTGCCTCTGCATTTCCTGGGCGTGGTGGTCAGCTCCCTGCCTCTGCATTTTATTCACACCCTTTCCTTTGCAGGGCTGCCTTCTCTCCTCACCTTCTCTGCTGGGTGAAATCCTCAGAGTTACACATTGTCTCTTCTCTGAAACCTTTGATCCAACCTCGCCAATTTCCCCCAAAAGAATGAAGTGGTTTCTTTGTCTGGCTCATGGCACTTGCTGATACCACTGGTGTAGCATTTATCATGGTGGCTGGGTGCAACCTGGCATGTGTGGGTGCTCTGTGCAGGAACCCGGATTCAGGACAGAACTGAACTGCATCCTGGTGCCACATTGTGGGGTTTAAGAATTTTGGCTTGGAAGTCAGATGGACCTGAATCTGTTTCCTGGTCCCATCACTCAACAGTCCTGTAACCAGAGGCAGGTGGCTTTGTCCCTCTGTGCCTCTCTTTTCTCATTAGCAAAATTGCCTGACCCTGTCTCATTGGCTTTTGAGGGTGAATTGGGAGAATTCCTGGGAGGTCCTTATACTTGACCCTATGATCTTATAAAGCACTCATGAGCCTTTAACTTGTTGTGGGAGCTCACTTTTTCTCAGAGTTATGTTCCACAGTTATGTCCTCATGTCACTGAAATCAGATCATTTATAGTTAGTCTATGCCATTTTGTTACTCTAGGAAGATGTATCTCACAGGGTCATTTTGAGGACCAGCTTTTTAATAACACAAGCTATATATGCTAAGTTATTAAATATGGACATGTTACTTGATTTTGAGTTCTTGGGAGTAGAATATAACCATGATCCTGAAACTTTTCTCCTAACAGAACACCCGAGCATGGTTCAACACTATAAAATTGATTAGAGTTAGTGCTCTAATTATAACAAAAATAGTACATGGATAGACTGTCTTAGTTGTTCATTTTTTCTTTTTTTGCTTTGAATATCAGAAACTTTCTATGTCTACCAAGCCCTAACAATGAAAAATAGTATTATAAATGGAAACTAGAAAGTCACCTGTTATGCTAAGGTTGCAGTGTTGTGAATCTCCACTGTTACTATATAATTAATAACAGTATATACACAAAAATGATACAGTGTAACACAACATATGGTAATGCGCTATATATATTTATATTTTTCTACTAACAAAGTTGTCTTAGATGGGATTGAGAACATCAGTGTTTCATTGTTTTCATAGTTCTGTCCCTCTAATAGAGTGCTCCTTAAGTTAGAGAAGCACTGAGATAAACTACCTGTAAAATAAAAAGGTTTTCTTATAATATAAAATTTATAAGCTGAAGTGTAATTTTAAATTTTTTGAAAACAGGTAGCTGGTTTACTTCATATTCTCAAATAATACTGTAATTTTTTTTTCATCTACAGCCTGTAATGTTTATATGTAGCTTGAAGAGAAATCATTGTCCTTTTTTTAAGGTTTAATGTTTTGCTTTAAGGTTGATTAATCACACAAAGAAACTAATGGAAAAAGAAGAAAAACTGTGCATTAAAATTCTTCAGACATTACGAGAAATGCTGGAGAAGAAAGACAGCTTTGTGGAAGAGGTATTTTTTTTTTAAGATTTTTAGTATTCAGAAATAAAATAAGATTTCCAGAATAGGCTTTTATATGATTGTTTGCATTAGATATTAAGGGCATGTATACTTAGATGAATTAGATAATTTTGGTTTTTATGGTATTAATCTCACATGTCTTGTTTTGAATTGAGAAGTAACTAAGGTTAGCGTTGCCTAAATTTTTGGTTCATTTATTTTATTATATTCTGTCATGGAAATGTATATTTTCCTGTTATGGCATCAATGGACCAAATGACCTTTTTAACCAGTGAGTGGTTGTGATGCATTATTTAGATTTTATATAAAGGTCTGTGGCATATTGAGAATGCATTTTGACATATGTTGATTTTTTTTACTGTAAGTGTTGATGTTATTTTTGATAATATGTCAATTATTATAAAATAATACGATTTTTTATAAATGAAATCATCAGTTTCTATTCTTAACTATATTAACCTGAGATTGCACAAATGATTTCCAGAGAAGTATCAACTTATAGGTAATAACTGTCAGTCTACTATTAAAAATGACAGCTCAGGTGCTCATTAATAGATAGCTTGCAGCATGTTTAATACCCAAGGTGATACACTTAAATATAAAATATAAATCTAGAGAAGTTTTATTTTAAGCTAGCTAACCATACTTTTATGTCAGGTATCAAACGAAATTTGTACTATTCTCCTTAATAACTTTTTGGTCTGTTTTAGTAAATACTCATCACTGGATATTTTAAAAGTAGAAGGATTTTATTCATTAATTTGTGTATATGCCCTCTAATTCTGAATAGACTGTATATTAATCTGGATATTAATAGAAGGGGCATTGCTTCAAAATGTTCCATATTAGTTCTTTTCATCATTGATATTTGGAAATAAATTTCAAAATAAAGGTGGTCAATGTGATTTTAGCAAATATTTCCATGACATGGACTCAAGAAAGTGTTCCTAAGTTTGAGTGTGTGGTGGGCTTTTTAGAAACGGTAAACAGAATCCCTTAGAACTTTTTGCCATCTTTCTTTGATTTCTTAAAATATTGCTGTATTGATTTTGTATTGATTTTATGCTGTATTGATTTTGACAGAAATACCAGAGCCTAAAGTAGAAACATGAGGTCAATATACATTTTGACAGAAAGGGAAGTTTGCTATAATAGAGACTTGTGTTTAATGGGAAATAGAGGACGAGCCTTCCATTTTTATGTAACTAATTAATTACTGAATTACTCTAAAGGAAAATAGAAATCAAATAAGATTTTACTTTACTAGTCAAGAGTACTTTTGTGTATCTCCCAAACCTCTCTAAAATAAATCACCTGTTTTCTTCTTTCCACTCGGACTGCTATCACTCATCCAGGCGTTCATTATCTCCTGCCACTGCTCTGCTCCCTTAAGGGGAGGCAGCACTGTTGTCTTCACGGCTTCATGGGGCCTCCTTCACCTAGGATGTGGTGTGAATGAGCCCCTCAGGGAAAAGTTGAGATAGCTGTGGGTCATTGATTCAGTCACTCAACATATATGTTGTAAGCAACTGTTAAATGCCCATGATTGTGCCTGGGCACTGGGGATATGGAGGTGAGTGACACAGGAGCCATCACGAGGTACCATTCACATTCCCTATAGTGACCCCTGTAATAGTCTAGGCAAGAGATTATGAGAGCCCTTCATTTGTCTTCTCTGCTTTTTTTTTTTTTACCCTATCCTTCCTCATCCATTAGCCTGTTAGAAATCTGTATTACTCAGCGTGCTCGTGATGTACCTCAGGCTTTTCCAGCCCTGAACTTGGCTTTGTCTGGAATCATAGATTGCTGAAATACAAGCAAGGCTCAATGTCTCCCGTGTTAACTTTTGTGGATGAGCTAAGGGAGGAGCTCACTAACTGTTCCAGAAGTGGTAATGACATTCTAAGTAGAATTACCAAAATACTTCCTGCCTCTCTTTTTATTACCCTTCAGGCCCTGTCTGATATTTAATTTAGGCTCCTTGTTTTATAGATGATGTCACTGAGTCTCAGAGTGGTTATGTGATTTGCCCAAGATCACACAGCAATAGCCAGAATGAGGGCTTTAATTGGCACTCCTTCCTTTCTGCCCAACCTTCTTATTTCTTAGATCACAAGCTCCTTTTACAAATTTTGTATTTTGCTGTTAATAAAGAGTAGTATACTTTGTCTAGCAGGTTCATGGCTTCAAATTTTGAGACACAGGTGGGTAGAATATAAGAATACAGCATCCACAGTAGGTAAAGATTTAGGTAAAACTGTAAGAAATGTTAAAGATAGGAGAAATATTAAAGATGCAGTCATTTAACTAAGGAAGAAAAACCTAGTAAAAGACAAGAATCTAATTTCTTAATTTCCATGTCTACCAAGGGCAAGATATTGTAGCTGAAAGAATTCTACATCTTAGACAACTTCTGAATTCATAGTGTTTGGAATGAGATACATTTCTCCTAGAAGAATCTTTTCCTCCACCTCAAGAAAATTTAAAGAAAAACATATGGAGACTCATTAAAATACCTTCGGTGGGGAAGAGACAGGGCCAGTTGACTGCTACATGTTGTCAGCTGGCCCTTCTTAAACACATGGTGCTCAATTATCCATGCCAGTGGAGAGAGAGCTAAGTGATTCACCAGTCCGGGCGGAATGACATTGGGTAACAGATTTAGAAATTGCTCAGAGGTACTGTTGTACAACTTTTGTTGGGCTCTGAGAAAAACTGCTGATTATCAGTAGTGGGATAATAGTGGGTGGCCATGTTTGTATTAGTTTCCTATTTATAAACCATTTAGTGGCTTAAAACCACACAAATTTATTATCTTTCAGTTTAGGAAATCAAAAACTTAAAAATCAAGGATGTGTTCCTTCTGGAAACTCTAGGGAAGAATTAATTTCCTTGCCCCTTCTAGCTTACAGCAGTTCTCAACCTACGGCTCGCGACCCTTTTGTTCACGTGGCAATTAGGAAGGTTGAGAACCACTGTATCTAGAAGGTCCCATCCTCCCTCTTCAAAGCCAGAAGCTTGCATCTTCCTCCCTCCCTCCTCCTCTTTCTTCCTCTCACCCCCATCTGTCTCCTCTTCCTCAATTGTCACATCTCCTTCTTCTGCTCTGACACACCTGCTTCCTTTTTATGAGGACACTTGGAACCACATGGATAATCCAGTATAATCTGTCCATCTCAAGATCCTCAATTCAATCACATCCTTAATTTACCATGTGAGATGATATGTCTGCAGGTTATGGTCAACTAGGTGAGCAATCATGAGGATGTTGGCATCTTTGGGCAGGGTCATTGTCCAGCCTACCACAAGGACCCTTTTATTGACCATGGAAAATGGCGTCTGTCATATAAATGCAGAGCTTAGCTGTGGCTGGCTGAGCAGTTTAAATGGGAAGCGCTTGAGATTTATAGCACTTTGCTGTTTTCAAAATATTTTAAAATATTTCGGTACCTTTTAATAAATTCTAGGAAGGGCATAGAGCAGGCAGTGTTACCTCCAAATTGCAAATGTAGAAAGAGACTCAGAGAAGTAAATCGTAAGTCACATAGCTTACCCAATACCTGGTCCTCTAATACCTAATCAACTAGATTTCAACTGTCCCTGTATTGAAGCATTCCCAAAAGATTTATCCGAATTAAATAAAATCAGGATACTCACCAGGGTTTTTCTTTTCTTTTCTTTTTTTTGAGATAGAGCCTCAAGCTATCCCCCTGGTGCTGTGGCATCACAGCTCATAGCAACCTCCAACTCCTGGGCTCAAGCCAGTCTCCTGCCTCAGCCTCCCAAGTAGCTGGGACCACAGGTGCCCGCCACAATGCCTGGCCATTTTTTGGTTGCAGCCATCATTGTTGTTTGGCGGGCCCAGGCTGGGGATTCGAACCTGCCACCTTAGGTGTA
>CAUYQV010156347.1:0-18547 GCA_963574575.1 Galagoides demidoff | reverse complement strand
ACCAAACAACAATGATGGCTACAACCAAAAAATAGCCAGGTGTTGTGGCGGGCACCTGTGGTCCCAGCTACTCGGGAGGCGGAGGCAGGAGACTCACTTAAGCCCAGGAGTTGGAGGTTGCTGTGAGCTGTAATGCCACGGTGCTCTACCTAGGGCAACAGCTTGAGCCTCTGTCTCAAAAAAAAAAAAAAAATGTATACTAAAGTCAATATAATGCAAACCGATGAAGGATTGGGTGTCTCCTGTGTGGTATTCTACGTGTTTGGCACTTTGTGGAGCGTTTAAAAAACACACAACCACCCATTTTCCATAGTTATACATGAATTCATATCAGAATCTATCTCTGAGTTATTTATTTATTTATTTTGAGAAAGAGCCTCAAGCTGTCACCCTGGGTGAGTGCTGTAGCATCATAGCTCACAGCAACCTCCAATTTCTGGGCTTCAGTGATTCTCTTGCCTCAGCCTCCCAAGTAGCTGGGACTTTAGGTGCCCACCACAATGCCTGGCTATTTTTTGGTTGTAGTTGTCACTGTTGTTTGGCAGACCCGGGCTGGATTCGAACCCACCAGCTCTAGTGTATGTGGCTAATGCCTTAGTCATTTGAGCTACAGGTGCTGAGCCTTCTGAGTTATTTTTTTAAAGGAAGTTTGCATCCATGCATGTTGGCTTATGCCTGTAGCCCCAGCTACTTAGATGGCTGACATGGGAGGAATGCTTGCTTGAGCTCAGTAGTTCAAGGCCAGCTTGGGCAATATAGTAAGAATTTTGTCTCTTAAATTGAAAAAGAAATAGTTTGCATTTTCTCTGGTTTTTAAAGTTAAAAAAAAAAGTCCTTAATTTCTGTCCTGAAACAACATAACTATAGTACACAACCCATTTCAAAACTTGTAAGTGTTGTAGTAGAACTACATACTTTTTTTTTTTTAAGAAAAACATTTTTAGAAGTATTTTATTTCAAGCAAGCATATTTAGTTTTGCTTTTGGTGATCAAATCTTTACGTGGTATAGTTATAAGTGACTAAACTTCTTTTATTTATAAGCTTTAATAAAAAATTATTGTAAGCTTGTTTTACACTTGTATTTCTGAAATTTTTTTTAAAGAATAATGAAGTTGCCACTGCCCTAGAAAATCGAAGCCATAAAGTTCGGTATTCAGATTCAGTGGAAAGTGGATCAATTATATTTTCTCTTTCTGGTACGGTATATTGTCTAACTGCCTTGATTGAAGTTTCTTATAAAATATGTGGGTATAAATTTCAATAATTTTATAGTAACTATGTAATAAGCTTAAGGTAATCTTTTGGGAGAGGTAAATGTGCTAATGCTTTGTTATTGCTGCAAAAGCAGTGCATATGACAAACTACAAAATATATTCCTTTTTAAAGTTACATTTGTTAGAATAGAGCTGAACCATTGGAGTCTGGTAGAGGATGTAAAAAATACTTGGTTTGGAACTGAGATAAAAATAGTAAAAGATACTTTCCAAGCAATCAATACTTATGTAAAAATATAACCTGTATTAAGAGACCAACATCACACAACACTGGTCAAAATACAGATAGAAAATAAAATTAATTCATTAAATCTGAAGTTTTCAGAATTTCTATTTAAAATCAAAAGGTTAGTTTATTATATCTCAAAAAAGGAGTACATTTAATCAAAGTATGTACCAAAACTACCAACACAGATTTGGCATCTTAACAGTAGCTTGTGAGAAGATGCCTGGAGGAGGAATGGCGATGAAATCATGAAAGGTGTTTTTCCACAGCTTATTGAGAATTGAATATTTTTCCTTGCAAGAAATGGCCGAAAGCCTGGAAGAAGTGGTAGTCAGTTGGTGCAAAGTCTGGTGAATATGGTAGATGGCAGAGTATTTCCAAGTCCATCTTCTGTAGTTTGAAGAGTATTGTTTGTGATCTGATGTTGTCTGCAAAGGAATTGGCCTATCTCTGTTGACTGATCTCAGCTGCTTAACTGCAGCAGACATCTGCCATAATCAATTATCATCTACTGACAAGATTTCATGAAGCTATAGTGGATAATACCAGCACTAGACCACCAAACAGAAACCATTACCTTTTTTTGATGAATATTCAGTTTGGACTGTGTTTCAGCACGTCATCTTTATCCAAACATTGTTCCAGACACTTGTGATTATCAAACAGAATGTATTTTGGCTGGGTATAGTGGCTCATGCCTGTAATCCCAGCACTCAGGGAGGCAGAGGCAGGTGAATTGCTGGAGTTCAGGCTTTCAAGACTAGCTTGAGCAAGATTGAGATCCCTTCTCTACTAAAAAATAGAAAAACTAACCAGGCATATGCATGCTTGTAGTCCCAGCTACCTGGAAGGCTATGGCCAGAGGATTGCTTGAGCCCAAGTGTTTGAGGTTGCTGTGAGGTATGATGCCTTGGCACTCTACTACCGGGATAGAGTGAGACTCTGTTTCAAAAAAAAAAAAAAAAAAGTCTTTTGCATCACATGTAACAATTACAATGTAGAAATGGTTCGCCTTTACATTGTGACAGCAAAGAAGGGCAAGCTTCCAGATGATCTCTCTGCTGATGCTCATTTAATTCATGCAGAATCCATCTATCCAGCTTCTTTACCTTGATAATTTGTTTCAAATTATCCAATATTGTTGGAATAGTAACATCAGACCTTGCTGTTAATTCATGTATAGGTTGAAATGGATTCACTGCCACAGCTTTCAGCTCATTATTATCTACCTTGGTCTCAGATTGCTTAGGTGGCTCATTTTCAAGATTAAAGTCACAAGAACAGAACTTCTCAAATCATTGATGTTCTATGCATTCATTAGCCACATCCTTCCCAAAGGATTGTTATTTCAAATTTCCTCTGATGCCTGGGTTGCACAATGGAACTCCTAGTCAAAATTAACTAAGACTTATCTATGGTTTCACAAAAATTGCTCTGAAAATTTTTTGGAAGATAGTCACAAGCCAAAACAAGCATTTGAAAGAATGAAGATGTTCCTTCACACACACATAAAAGATTAAAACAAAAACAAATGTCAAAGTGAAATATCAGAGAGATCAACTGTTAAACTTAGTACTTAAGGAAATCAGATATTTCATACTTACTAACCTAATACAATATAGTATAATATTTTTCATGATTTTGTATGAGACTTTGCTGAATATTAATATTAACAAATAAAAAGCCTTTGCTTGGTTGGTGCCCATAGCACAGTGGTAGTGGTTACGATGCCAGCCACATACATGGAGGTTGGCGGGTTCGAACCCAGCCTGGGCCAGCTGAACAATGACAACTGCAACAAAAAATTGCTGGGCATTGTGGCAGGTGCCTGTAGTCCCAACTACTTGGGAGGTTGAGGCATGAGAATCGCTTAAGCCCAAGAGTTGGAGGTTGCTGTGAGCTGTGATGCGAAGGCATTCTACCAAGGGTAACATAGTGAGACTGTCTCAAAAAAAACCCTTAGGACAAATAAATGATCCTGAAATTACAAAACTGTACAACTGTGAGTCATAGAAAAAATATAGGAAGGAATTAGATTAAGATAAGAGAAGGCTGGGGAAATGAGAAGGGAGCAGCTTCACCTACACTTGAGAAATGATAGAAGTGATCAAAGGATTTTGTCTGGAGAGTTGCAAATAGACCTCTACTCTAGCAGATTTCTGGAAAATCAGTGCTTTGAAAAGCTCCTAAGAATAGACTTCTAGGCTGAAAGCAGTCCAGCCTTAAACTCATTCTTCTGTTGAATAGAGAACTCATTAGGGAGAAATAAACTATTTTTAGTGAATACTACTATGTGCTTCGTCACTTTATATACATTATCTTATTCAGTCCTTCTGACAAACCTAACGAATGTTATGCCCATGTTACAGATGAGGAAACTGATGTTCAGAGAGGTTGTACACGTATGGATAAGTAGCCAAAGTTCAGTAATGAGTATGTAATCATATAATTACTTTCTTCACATTAAGTCTTTCCAACATCTTTTGAAGAGCTGTAATTAAATCAAGTTTCCCTGTAGGACCATTCTTGTAGACCTGACATTGTTCCAGAGATCCTAGATATCTGCTCACTGCGTGTATTAATTTATATAATTCTTTACATTCTGGTAGAAAGATTTCTCCACGAAATAATTGAAGGCTTGCTTAACTCTATCCTTCTTTAGTTGATTCGAGCTTTTTAGCAGTCGTTATAGGAGCTTTCAGGTTGCTAAATCATGGAGGTTACTGGAGGTGAGCAGGCCCAGACAGGGCATTGAAACTCTGTGTCCCTTCCCACATACCTAGTTTTATGCATCTCTTCATCTGTATCCTTTGTAATATTCTTTATAATAAACCAGTAAACATTTTTAAAAAACTTCTAAAACGGCTCGGCGCCTGTGGCTCAATGGGCTGAGGCACCAGCCACGTACACCTAAGGTGGCGGGTTCGAATCCCCAGCCCGGGCCTGCCAAACAACAATGATGGCTGCAACCAAAAAATGGCCGGGTGTTGTGGCGGGTGCCTGTGGTCCCAGCAACTTGGGAGGCGGAGGCAGGAGACTCGCTTGAGCCCAGGAGTTGGAGGTTGCTATGAGCTGTGATGCCATGGCACTCTACCCAGGGGGATGGCTTGAGGCTCTGTCTCAAAAAAAAAAAAAAAATCCAATCTCATCAGCAAGGTACAAAGAGCTACTACACAGAGGGTGGTTTATATCTCTAAATGCATGTCCTGTTACCTCCTGTGGCTGTTCATCAACACTACCCATTAAGCCACATCAGACTACTCACTATTCTCAAACCCTCTCTGTTCTTTTTTTTTTTTTTTTGAGACAGAGTCTCACTATGTCACCCTTGGTAGAGTGCTGTGGCATCACAGCTCACAGCAACCTCAAACCCTTGGGCTTAAGCGATTCTCTTGCCTCAACCTCCCCAAGTAGCTGGGACTACAGGCACCCCTACCCCCTGTTCTTTTTTAACTCTATCTTTCTGAAATCCTCTTTCCCACTACTTGGCAAGCCTTTTCTTTCTTTGCTCTTCCTTCTCTGCAAACACCAGATCCAGAAGCATCTACTCTGTGATGCTTTTCCTAATCCCAAACACAGAATTCATGGCTCCAACATCCCTTTTGCCAACCCCACTTGTTACTTCTGCCTACTTTGATACTGATCATGATGGAGTATGGTTATTCAGGCCTGTCTCTTCCCATCTTTGTGTTGTCAGGGCCTGGCATTGTATCTGGGACTGAACAGGCACTCAGTAGAAGTCTGTTGAGTTTAGTTCCAGTCCTCATCTTTTCCTATGACTAATACTTCATTTCATCCATTCTGCAGAGACGAGAATATCTCTGAAGAACTGTTTGCATGAGCTCCGCTCTCTCTGGCTTCCACACCCACTTCCCCATTGAAGCTGCTCTTGGCAGGTCACCAGAGACCTCCACATCCCCAAACACTTTCTTCCTCATCTTCCCAAGGTCTCAGCAGCACTGGGCTCTGTTGCCTTCCTTTGCTTAAATTACCCCTTTCCCTTGGCTTCTGCCATCACTGTCTCCTGTTTTCTCTTGCCCCTCAGGCTCTCCTGATCCCCTAGAAATGGAGCATCATTTTAGAAAACTATCTTGCTGAGCATGGTGGCTCATGCCTGTAATCCTAGCACAAGGGAAGTCTAAGGTGGGCAGATCACCTGAGAGCAGGAATTCAAGACCAGCCTGAGCATGAGTGAGACACCATCTTTAAAAAAAACAGAAAAATGAGCTAGGTATGGTGGCACATGCTGGTAGTCCCACTTACTCAGAGGCTGAGGCAGGAGGATCACTTGAGCTCAAGAGTTTGAGGTTGCTGTGAGCTATGATGACACCACAGGACTTTACCCAGAGTGACAGACTGAGATTCTGCCTCAAAAATAATAATAAAAGAAAAGAAAAGAACTATCTTCTAAGCGGCGCCTGTGGCTCAAGGGAGTAGGGCGCTGGCCCCCTATACCAAGGGTGGCAGGTTCAAGCCCAGCCCCAGCCAAACTGCAACAACAAATAGCTGGGCATTGTGGAGGGCGCCTGTAGTCCCAGCTACTTGGAAGGCTGAGGCAAAAGAATCTGCTAACCCCAAAAGCTGGAGATTGCTGTGAGCTGACACCATAGCACTCTACTGAGGGTGACAAAGTGAGACCGTGTCTCTAAAAAAAAAAACTATCTCCATCTTCAACTCTCAACTCTAGATGCAAATATTTAATGGCCTACTTCACATCTCACTGACATAATTCTCGGGTACCTCAGGCCTAAAAGCCTAATACTTAGCTAACTATTTTATCCCCCACACTTTTCTTCCCTCAGGCCTTTTCCCTTTCAGTAAAAGGCACAATAAAGGACCCCCATCTTAGGATCTTGGGAGCCACTCTCGTAGATGGTGCCTCAGAAGAGGGGTCCAGTCTAGGGATATCTGAATGTCATGGATTCCTATGTCTGACTTAAGTTTGGAAAAGAACCGGCCTCTCTAACGTGGCATTCAATACCCAGCATGATCTGGCCCCAACCTACCTTTCCAGCCTCAGCTTTCATCTTGCTATAGATCACAAATGGGCAAACTCTAGTCTGTTAGCCAAATCTGGCAATCCACATGTTTTTATACAGTCTATAAGCAAAGAATGATTTTTATATGTTTGAAAGGTTGAAAAAAAAATCAGAAGCAGAATTTTTTTTTTTTTTTTTTTGAGACAGAGTCTCACTTTGTTGCCCTCGGTAGAGTGCAATGGTTTCATAGCTCACAGCAACCTCAAACTCTTGGGCTTAAGGGATTCTCTTGCCTCAGCCTCCCAAATAGCCAGGACTACAGATGCCTGCCATAATGCTTAGCTATTTTTAGAGACAGGGTCTCACTCTTGCTCAGACTGACCTCAAACTCCTGAGCTCAGGCAATCCACCCACCTCAGCCTCCCAGAGTGCTAGGATTATAGGCATGAGTCACCACGCCCGGCAGGAATAATTTTCTGACACATGTAAATTATATAAAATTCAAATTTCGGCATCTGTAAGTAAAGTTGTGTGAAACACTGTCATGTTAATTTGTTTATTTATTATCTGTCTCTGCTTACTAGCTACAAAGGCAGAGTTTAGTAGCTGGAACAGGGAAGGTACAGCTTGCAAAGCCTAAAAATATTTTCTATCTGGCCTTCTACCAAAAGACTTTCCTAAGCCCTGCTCTAAGGGTTTTGTACACACCAATCTCTGTTCCTCTATCTGAATCCTACCTCCCTCTAGCCCTTATCAATCCAGTGTCTTCTAGAATCTTCTCTGTCTACTCCCTGAACAGTATCTCATCCTTCTCTAAACCCCTCTGGCAATGTGTAAAGTTGGTAGACTTACCCAGAGCCTCGTACTGTTTGTTAGCATTTCTGGTGCACATGTCATGTGTCCTTTCCAGATTAGGAGCCACCTGAAGACAGAGACAGTGTCTTGTTCATCTTGTACCCCAGGGCAGGGCACAATGCCTAGCAACATCATAGTGCAGAGAAAGTAGATGTCAGCTGGGCGTGGTGGCTCACGTCTGTAATCCTAGTACTCTGGGAGGCCAAGGCAGGTGGATTGCCTGAGCTCAAAAGTTTGAGACCAGCCTGAGCAAGATGAGAACCCCCCTCCATATATACTAAAAAAATAGAAAAAAAACTAGCCAGGTGTCATGGTGGTCACCTATAGTCCCAGCTACTTGGGAGGCTGAAACAAGAGGATCACTTGAGCCCAGGAGTTTGAGGTTGCTGTGAGCTATGACGCCATGGCACTCTACCCAGAGTGACATAGTTAGACTCTGTCTCAAAAAAAAAAAAAAAGAAAAGAAAGCAGCTGTCAATATACTCCTTTCTGACTGTTTTCATCCTTTCTGATATTACACTATTTAAATCTAAGAAAAAGTTGTCCATTTATTTGCTTAGGTAGTCTATCTTAAGGAAAGTGCAAGTTTTGTCCAGTTTCCTGCCTGTTAATCCCCATGAGGTGCTGAAGACAAGGTATAGACCAGTGTTTTCAACCTTTTTTACCTCATGGCACATTTGAACCTATACTTAAACTTCCGTGGGACACTTAAATTACCTTGATCAGAAAAAAGAGTAAAACAGAAGAATATACATACTGTGTTTTGAATTTCTTTCAAAAATAATTTAATTAATGGTCTTTAAAAATCTTCACGGGACACCTAAAATCCTCTCACAGCCGAGGCACGCTGGTGGAAAATCACTGGTCCAGGTAGATAAATTGCATGAGCAGCTTTTTAAGCCTGCCTGGCTTTATAGGGGGCAGTGAGGCGGAACGGGACCTGGACTTACTATCGGTTTTGCTGTTTACCAGTCCTTCCTCAGTTTCATCATCTGTGAAGTCGTTGACTAAAAATTGGATCTGTTTGAGCAGGGGATTTCCTAAAATCCGTTCTAGCTCCCAAAGCTAAGGATCGTGTGGGTTTTTTTGTTTTAGGGGGGGTTTTTTGTTTGTTTTTTTGTTTTTTTTGAGACAGGGTCTCACTCTGGTGCCCTGGGTAGAATCTCGTGGCATCATAGCTCACAGCATCCTCAAACTCTTGGGCTCAAGTGATCCTCTTGCCTTAGTCTCCTGAGTAGCTGGGACTATGGGCACCTGCCACAAAACCCAGCTAAGGATTATGTTTTTCCTATAAGCTCTCAGGCTGGTGAAAATTCCCAAGCTCACCTCCCAGGAGTGGCAGACTTGTCAGCCCTGGCTGGGCCTCGTTGGGCACTGGCCTGGAGAGAGCCTGCCTATGTTCATTCCTTACATAAGCAGCTCAGCAACCCTGAGGGACAGGCATTGCTATCGCCATTTGGCAGACCAGAAAAATGAGATCCAAAGAGAAGTGAGGGCAGGTGCAGTGGCTCATGCCTATAATCCTACCACTCTGGGAGGCTGAGGCAGTTGGATGGCCTGAGCTCAAACATAAGAGGCCAGTCTGAGCAGGAGCAAGACCCTGGCTCTACTAAAAATAGAAAAACTAGCCAAGCATCATGGTGGGCACCTGTACTCTCAGCTACTTGGGAGACTAAGGGAAGAGAATCTCTTGAATCTAGGATTTTGAGGTTGCTGTGAGCTGTGACTCCATAGCACTCTAAACAGGGTGACAAAGTGAGACTCTGTCTTAAAAAAAAAAAAAAAAGAAAAGAGAAGTGATTTTCCTATGCAGGGGCAGCATGTCCCAGCACTCCAGGGGTGCCACTCACATCACAATCTGTGTGAGTGATGTTTCTAGGACCATACACGGATTACATCAGCAATTCTCCAACTTTGATGTTTGAATCACCCAAGGATCTCATTAAAACAGATTTTGAGTCAGTCACTCTGGGTTAGAGCCCAAGAGTGCATTTCTAACACTCTCCCTTGCAACACGGATGCTGCACTTTGAATAGAGAGGCAGTGTACAACCTGTGCAGCTATCTATACACAACAGCCCTGGTGGCCACACAGCTCTAAAATAGCAGAGCCAGAACTTAAATTTAGGCCTTTGGACTCAAACTCCAGTGCTCCCTATGCTGACACAGAACTTTGCAAAAAGCACTTCTACTTTGGGCATGTGGGTCCTTGGAGAGCCAGGGGAAGTTTGATAAGGAAAAATTTAGTAAAAAAAAAAATTGAATTCCTGCCCTCCTGGCCAGCAGTCCTCAGCCAGGGCCTGCTGGGGCAGGCATAGGTAGATGTCTGCATACCTTGGGAGTCCTGTGGGAACGAGATGAAGTCAAGGGACCCCACACTTAGACTAATGGCAACCTAGGGCCCAGAGGAATAAGGAAAGGCTAGTGGTCTGCAGCTCACAGGTGGCTAATGAGCTAGGTTTTCTTCCTTGCAGGTGCTGGGAGAGGGATGGTGCCTGCAGGGAGAGAGCACTGAGCTGCAGCCTCAGAGGCCTCAATTCCTTCGACCCTCCCTGCTATAGCTGAGCTGGCTCAGGGCCTGTTTCTGTTTGCTTTGAATAGTCTGACATTTTGCAAGGAACCCTTTGCGCATGGTATACCTTCTGGCCTCTCAAGGATAATTGTCTAAGAGGCCCAGGTGTTCCCCACCGGGGCTAGAGTCTCCTTTAGGGAAACCAACCTGACATAACACAATGGGGAGAGCTTTGTACACTAAGAGAGAGCTGTGCAAATGCCAGCGGTCCTGGGCAAGAAGGAGGGCTCCCAGTAAGGGGCAGGCTGGAAGGTGAGCTTTTGCTGATGAGGCCTTGGACGCCTTGGGGGAACTGGCTGCAGAGAGCTGGATATTACAAACAAACAGAAGCAGATGGAAGGACAGCAAACTGCGCAGCAGAGAACACAAACCCTTGCTTGCCAGAGTCCTGAACTGGCTTTGATCAGATATCTTCTTCTCTTGTGGCCTTGGTTTCCTCATGTGGAGAACAAGGAGGGGGTGGGGTGGATGCCCACAGTGCCCTTCCAGGCCCAGACCTGTGCTCCAGATGGCTGCAGGTTCTGGCCATCTGACTTGGGATGTCTGCTCTGAGGCTTTGCCTTTGTTAACAAGACTGAAACAGGTACAAGGTGAAGGGGCTCAGCCTCTGCTGGGGCAGGTTTTCAGAGCCAGTGGCTGCCCAGAAGCATTTTCCCTTGGGCATCTCCTGCATTCCAGGGACCACAGGGTAGCCCAGTCACTGAATGCCCGCCTTGATGGAGAAAGAGCCTTACACAGCCACACTGGGGCAGCATGTTGGGCCCTGTGGGCTTGGTCGTAGAGCTCTGATGCCTCACCCTCTCTGTTCCCACATCCCTCAAGCAGCAGAGCCAATGAGACATATTGGTCCTTGCATCCTCATGGCCACCACATGCTCCTTTGCAAGTTTCAGAACCACAGGGCAATCCTGCTGGATTCACCAGCTAGAGAAATGTGATGGGAATAGGGATAAAATATAGGCCTGGGCTCGGTGCCTGTGGCTCAAGAGGCTAAGGCGCTGGCCACATACACCTAAGGTGGCGGGTTTGAATCCAGCCCAGGCCTGCCAAACAACAATGACAGCTGCAACCAAAAAAAAATAGCCAGATTTGGGGGGGGCACCTGTGGTCCCAGCTACTTGGGAGGCAGAGGCAGGAGACTTGCTTGAGCCCAGGAGTTGGAGGTTTTTGTGAGCTGTGATGCCACAGCACTCTACCCAGGGGGACACCTTGAGGCTCTGTCTCAAAAAAAAAAAAAAAATGCAGGCCTGGGTGGCTGCCGGCAGGAGGGCGTGTCTGTGAAGAACACCCTGGGTTCACCGGAAAGCTGGGGGACAGAACTTGCTTGGGGGTCACAGGCAGGGCCAGATGCTGTGTCTTCTTTCTGCCACATGACCATCTTCTTGGACAGCCCTGACAGCTGTGTTTCAAAATGCAGCCATGCCATCATTTCTCCCAGGACAGCCTTTCTGGAATTGGAAACCAGAGCCCAGTGCCCAGAGCCTGCCATTTGCTAGAATAAATTTCCAGGGTTTCTTCAACCATTTCTTCCATGAGGGATTCTGCTGCCCCCCCAACACACACACACACACACACACACACACACACAAAACCTAGGGCTGGTAGAGTTAGCAAAAAATAACAATTAATTAAAACAGGACAGCCAGGTAAATTTGAATTTCAGAGAAGTGACGAGTTTTTGACTATAAATATGTCCTATACAAAAAATTTATTATTTACATGAAATTCAACTTTAACTAGGCCATCCTATATTTTATCCCTACCCACACCCCATCCCCATCCTAGCCAACCCCTCTCTGGGAAGAGCTGGAGAAGGATCAAGAAGGTCACAGGGCTCATGTTAGGATCAGGGTTGCCTCAGCCAGCAGCTGCTAACACCTATGCTCTGCCCCTGCCCTGGGCGCAGCCCCCTTTCTGCTCCTTGATGGTTCCTGGGGAAGCATGAGGGGCCCCTCTCCCACTGCCTTGCCCAGCAGGGTCCTGGGCCACCTGGGCCACCGTGTTCATTGTCTCTGCTGTCACTCCAGGGTGCGTTTGCCCTCTTGACTCCTGTTCTTGCTATTCATTATCAACCCGCAGCCACTTTGCCTCTGTTGTGGTACACCTAGAACACAATTTATTTTTCTCTTCCTCCCAAAGTGGGGGTTCCAGGAAGGAAGCCAAGGATGTGAACAGGGCCACTGAAGGAGGAACTTCTCGGTGGTGGAGGGCTCCGCTTGCCAGGCCAGGCCAAGCTGCACCCAGTCTGGTTTTCACACCTGTGGAATGGGTGTCACCTGCTCCACCCTAACGGCAGAGGAGGAGCTGAAAAAAACAATGTTCCGTTACACCAGCCTCGGCTCCCTGGGCATTTGTCCAGTGCCCATTCTGTGTCAGCAGGGTTGTGATGAAGACAAAGGGTCGTGGGTACCCAGGGGAGGCAAGAGTTTATTGTACATGCCATTTGTCTGGTCCTCAGGTGTCCAGATATGGCTAACCATTATTTCCCAGTGTGTCTGTGAGCATGCTTTTGGAGAGATTAACAGATTGCCCTCCTCAGTATGGGTGGGCCTCATCCAATCAGTCTGGGATGGTGGTGGAATAAATACCTGAGCAAGAAAGAATTCTCTGTGTGACATCCTCGAGCTGAGACAGCAGTCTTCTCTTGCCCCCAGACTCAGACAAGAATTCACACCATGGGCTCTCCTGGGTCTGGACTTTTCAGCCTCCATAATCCTGTGAGGTAATTTCTTACAATAAATATCCGTGTATCCTGCTGGTTCTGCGTCCCCTGGACAACGCTGACTCATACAGGCCCCTTCCTTCCTCCTCCACCCCTCCCCTCTGAAAAAGACAGAAACCAGCCAGGTCTATCCAAGCCAGAGCCCATGGGTGCTCCCCCTGCCCCTGTATCCCCCCAGAAGCCGGTCAATGACAGATCTCTCCCAGACCTGCCCTCCACTGGGCCTGGCCCTGTGGTTGGAGACTGTCTTAGTTTGGGATCCCTTGAAGCAAATTGACTGTAGGATGTAGGTGAAAGTGATTTATAAGGAAGTGACCTAAGTGGAAAAGACAGTAGAGGAATGGGGAAGTGGGACAAAGAGAATGAAACCAACCCAGGGTGGCATCCAGCAAAGTCACACAAAGGGCAGCTTTGGTCTAATACTGCAGGGAACTCAGGGGACACCTCAGAGTTGTCCCAATCAGGGCAAGAGAACTGGGTGTTTGTACCTCCTCACTCCCACCCAGCCCCTGGGGCACAAATGTCCAGGCACTTCCTATTCTCGGTGGGTGCAGACCGAGTGTTCAGGCAGCCTGGGCTACCCTTCAAGGGAGAACGAAGGCTGTGGGGAGTCACAGGCAGGCTGGGCAAAGGCAGGAGGCAAATGAGGAGGAAGGCTGGGGACAATGCTAGGCTTGGTCAGGAGAGCTGGGAAGGGCAGGGTGAAGTGGTCTTGCCTTTGGGTATCCCACCCCAAACACCTCTAGGAGTCTAGGTGTTTTTCCCTTAGGAAAAAGCCCCCCTAAAAAATGTAATAGACTACCCTGTGCCCCACCTCTGCAGTCTCCAGGCCAAAGCTATTTTTGCTTCACTCCGATAACAATAAGCCCATTGTGCACACTTCCTGACTGACACACTCAGTGTTGCTGGGAGTGGCAGGTCTTAGGAGTGGGGGCCCATCTTAGGCCAAGAATAAAAGCTCGGTGGCTTAACCAAGCCAGGTGTGAGAAAGACCCCAACTCCCAGGCTTAGCTACTGCCCCTCCCCTCTCACTCAGTGCTTACTTGTCTAGGATGGCTGCTAGGGTCCTCCTCCTGTATGCCCCATACACAGCAAAGCCCCACCAGCTCTCCCTGAGGATTCTCAAAGGTAGTACGGCTTCCTGGACACCCGATGTGCACCAGACCCCACGCTGGGCCCTCATGCTCAGCCTTACAATGGAACTGCCATGAGCCCTTGCACTCAGATGAGGCCCAGAGAGACTAGGTGACTGATCCGTGTTGCCGTAAGGGTATTGCCGTTAGGGTCTCACAGAAAAGCAATGTCACGAAGAATAAGCACCCTTATTGAAATTGTGTTTTAAATAAAGGTGACCGTCTGCTCGCTCAGGCAAAATGGCGAACTTTCTTTACTGTTGGTTTATATAGGGAATCTTGTGCATGTGCACTATATAGCAATAACCTCATTAATATTCATTACAATCCCTCTGCACTTGCACATCGGACATCAATGACTTCATTAATCCATTTAAACATCCTGTGACTTACCCACCTTATAAGTAGCTCCTTCCTAGTAATCTGATAATCCACACAACATACACCTTTAAGCATAACCCTTTCAACATAACCCAGTTTAACATAACCTAGTGGAGAACATGTTATTAGCCATTACTTCTTTTGTTCTTATCTGATGAAGCCTGAGCCTATGGAGGGAAGAGACAGTTTGAAAGTCGTTCTACTGACCTTGCTATTTGGAGGCAGTTACTTTGATCCTTGAAACAAGGCATAGTTAAGAAACTTATAGGGCATACAGAAATTTCTGTGCAAAGCTCTGCTCTCATGTGGGCCTTAAGTCAGGGGGTTTTTACGCCCTCAACTGACCAGGCCGACCTTAGGTCAGGGGGTTTTAGGCCCGCAACCAACCTGGCCATATGGGATTCTGCCTCCATTTCTCACAAGTATGCCCACACAAAGTCTTTTCACTGCTTTCTCTCAAACAGCTTTTTTTGGCCAGAGGCATATAGAGGCCTTTCACCTATAGATCCAAGCATACACAGCTGGCCAGTGGTGGTGTCCTAGTCACATCCAGGCCCCTGAGCCCCACCGCTGATTTTGTGCTCAGGAATCCACACTGGAGTTGATAAGAGGTGGCTGTGTCAAGCCAGGCCTGGATGGTTCACGGGGCAGGCCACCCATGTGCTCTGGCCCCAGCAAAGCAGGGCACACCCTCAATGAGAAGTTTTGGAGAAATGGTTTATTTTTTAAAATCATGGCAGAGTTATAATGGAAAAACCCAGAACATCGTGGGACTTCCTTAGTTTTATTTTGTGGTTTAGGACTAGCTTTATTTTGATTTGCACATGGCAAGTGGGGTGTACTTTATTCTTTTCCAGGCGTAGGGCTCCTAAATAAAGGTCTTCTAGGGCTCTGCCTAGCCCTGGCTCACATGGGGGATGCAGGGAGATGTTTCCCCAGGTCCCTTTGGCCCCTTTGTTATCTCAGCAAAGATAAACTGTGAACTTTGTATCTATCAGGATCTATCCAAAAAAATAGGGTACATAGCAGTTTCAACTTCCCTACCTGTTCTTGGAGATGATCATGAATACTGACATGCTTTATAAACCAGAACTGCTTGGTGCTGCTATTATGAAGTTGAGTGCCTCGCCAGGACTGCAGGGCATCAAGGGATGGCGGTCCTGCTCACCTTCATTTTCAAGCACAATAGGTCTCCTCCTCTCCACCTGAAGCCACCCCATGACTCAGGATTGCTCTTGCCTCTAAACACAGCTGGGCCTCCTGGTGGCTTCTGACATGTCTTCTGAACGTAGCGGCAGTTAACTCAGGCTCCCCAGGAGAATCACATCAAATCAGAATTTTCCTCAGGGTGCCTGGGCTCATGCCCATGGCAGCCACCCAAGAAAGGCTGGTTGAAGTGTTCTGAAGGGCATTGACCTTCGTCACCACACAGACACAGGGACTCATATTTTTCTAAGAAAAGAAGCCACTTGGCTTCTTCCCATCTTGCTTCTTTCTCCAGTGTGTGGCCCATATCTACCCTCTTCCTTTCTCTCCTGGCTCCAGGAGCTCACAGAGAGACGCACAGGGGTCCTGCCTAGGTCTTCCCTCTGTATGCTGTGGTTTCTCCAGCTCCCTCCTCCTATCTGATACCCCATCACCCCACCATGAGCCCCACAGTGAAAAGAACATGGAGTCTGCCAGGCCAGGTTCAAATCCAGGCTCCTTAACTTACCAACTGGGAATTCAGACAGGTATTTGTCCTCCCTAACCTTCAGTTTCCTGGCCTGCAAACTGGAGAATCAGTTGCTGGGATTATTAGAATAATGCATGTAAGTGGCCTGGTACATAATTAACATTCAAAACAGGGCCAGCCATGGTGGCTCACACGTGTAATCCTAGCACTCTGGGAGGCCAAAGCAGGAGGATCGCTTAAGTTCAGGATTTCTAGACTAGCCTGTGCCAGAGTGAGATCCCATCTCTACTAAAAAAATAGAAAAAATTAGCCAGACACTGTGGTGGGTACCTAGTCCTAGCTACTTGTGAGGCTGAGGCAGGAGGATTACTAGAATCTAGGAGTTTGAGGTTGCTGTAAGCTAGGCTGACACCACAACACTCTAGCTTTTGGGCAACAGAGCGGGACTCTGTCTCCAATAAATAAATAAGTAAATAAATAAAGTTTAGAACAATCTTATTCCTTCCTTCTATTTGCTCTACTCATACTTACTAAGCTTCATTTCTACTGGAGACAGGTATAACAAAAAGAAAATACCCGTTCTTAAGACCTCTATAAGGAGAGAAATAAAATTGAACAGAATTACGTGCCCTGTGAATATAGAGAAGAGTCCTCAGCCCAGCTCTGACAGGCTTCCTGAGGGCGCTCCAGGTAAGGATGGGATGGCAGAGAAGGAGAGGTGTCAGCTAAGGGAGTTTAAGTTCGAGGATATCTTCCAACGTCCTGCACCTAATTTTGTATTATTTTTCTTTTTTTTTTTTGATTGTTTGGGATTTGTTGAGGGTACAAAGAATTAGGTTACACTGATTGCATTTGTTAGATAAAGTCCCTCTTATAATTGTGTCCCACCCCAAAGAGGTGTGCCATACACCGTGATCCCCACCCTCTCCCCACTTTCTCATTTCCCTACCACCCCCCCCCATGTTTTAGCTTATCTAATGCCTTAATATTAGAATTGAGTACATTGGATTCTTGCTTCTCCATTCTTGTGACTCTTTACTAAGAAGAACGTGTTCCACCTCCATCCAGGTTAATACAAAAGATGTAAAGTTTCCATCTTTTTAGTGGCTGAATAGTATTGCATGGTATGCATATACCATAGCTTGTTAATCCATTCCTAGCTTGGTGGGTGTTTAGGCTATTTTCATATTTTGGTGATTGTAAATTGAGCCACGATAAAGAGTCTAGTGCAAATGTCCTTATATAAAAGGCTTTTTTTCCTTCTGAGTAGATGCATAGAAATGGGATTGCAGGATCATATGGGAGGTCTAATTTGAGTTCTTTGAGGATTCTCCGTACTTCCTTCTAAAAAAGTTCTATTAGTTTGCAGTCCCATTAGCAGTGTAAAAGTGTTCCCTTCTATCCACATCCATGCCAGCACCTGCAACTTCGAGACTTTGTAATGTGGGCCATTCTCACGGGGGTTAAATGATATCCTAGGGTAGTTTTGATTTGCGTTTCTCTGATAATTAGGGATGTTGAGCACTTTTTCATATGTTTGTTAGCCATTTGTCTGTCTTCTTCTTCTTCTTTAAAATGTCTTTTACAGTTTTATTTTTGGCCGGGTCTGGGTTTGAACCAGCCACCTCTAGTATATGGGACCTGTGCCCCACTCCTTTGAGCCACAGGTGCCGCCCTCATCTCTCTTCTTTAGAGAAAATTCTATTCATGTCTCTTGCCCAGTGATATATGGAATTGTTTGGTCTTTTTTTGTTGATTAATTTGAGTTCTCTATAGATCCTAGCAATCAAATGGGGTTGATTTGATTCATAATATGCAAATATATTTTCCCATTCTGAAGGTTGTCTGTTTGCTTTGGTTGTTGTTTCCTTAGCTGTACAGAAGCTTTTCAGTTTAATTAAGTCCCATTTGTTTGTTTCTGTGCTTGTTGCAATTGCCACGGAAGTCTTCTTCATAAAATCTTTCCCCAGGCCGATATCTTCAAGTGTTTTTCCCATACTTTCTTCAAGGATTTTTATTGTTTCATGCCTTAGATTTAAATCTTTTATCCATCTTGAATCAGTTTTTGTAAGCAGTGAGAGGTACCAGTCCAGTTTCAGTCTTTTACATGTGTTTATCCAGTTCTCCCAACATCATTTATTGAATAGGGATTCTTTCCCCCAATGTATGGTCTTGTTTGATTTATCAAAGATCAGGTGGCTGTAAGATATTAGTTTCATCTCATGGTTTTCTGTTCGGTTCCAAATGTCAATGTCTATTTTTGTGCCAATATCATACTATTTTGATCACTATGGCCTTGTAGTATAGCCAAAAGTCTAGTACGGTGATACCCCCAGCTTTGTTTTTATTACTAAGAATTGCCTTGGCTATACGGGCTTTCTTCTGGTTCTATACAAAATGAAGAATTATTTTTTTCCAATTCTTGAAAGTATGATGATGGTATTTTAATGGGTATGGCATTGAATCTGTAGATTGCTTTGGGTAGCACAGACATTTTCACAAAATGTTGATTCTTCCCAGCCATGAGCATGATATGTTCTTCCATTTGTTAATATCTTCTGCTATTGGCTTGGGGCCTGTGGCTCAATCGGCTAAGGCGCCAGCCACATACACCTAAGGTGGCGGGTTCAAATCCCCAGCCCGGGCCTGCCAAACAACAATGATGGCTGCAACCAAAAAATGGCTGGGCGTTGTGGCGGGCGCCTGTGGTCCCAGCTACTTGGGAGGCGGA
>CAUYQV010156340.1:0-10794 GCA_963574575.1 Galagoides demidoff | reverse complement strand
TGCTCCTACCTTGGCCTCCCAGAGTGCTAGAATTATAGTTGTGAGCTGCTGTGTCTGGCCCATCTGGGAAAGATTTTATTAAATATTTGTCCTTCATTTTTAAGACAGTCTAACTATGTTGCCCTCAGAGCACTGTAACATCACAGCTCACAGCAACCCCAAACTCTTAGGCTTAAGTGATTCTCTTGCCTCAGCTTCCCAAGTAGCTGGGGCTACAGGCACCCGCCACAACACCCTATTATTTTTGTTGTAGTTGTCATTGTTTAGGAGGCCTGGGTTGGATTTGAACCCACAGCTCTGATGTATGTGATTGGCACCCTAACCACAGAGCTACGGGAGCCAAGCCTGTCCTTCATTTTTGAATCTTAGTTTTACAGGACACACAATTCTTGGCTGACAGTCATTCCTTTTGAGAAGACTGAGTCAATTCCCTTCTGGCTTATAGGTCTGTGTTGAGACGTCTTCTTAGTCTGATGGGTTTTCCTTTATAAGTTACTTGATGCTTTTCCTCTTGCAGCTTACGGGATTGTCTCCTTTTCTTTCACTTTGGTCAGACTGATGATGATGTGCCTTGGTGATGTCCTATTGCAATAAAGCCTCCAGGATTTCATTGACCATCTAGGTGTCTAAATCTCTAGCAAGACCAAGGAAGTTTGCCTCTTATTCTCTCAAATAGATTTTTTCCATGCTTTTTGGTTTTTCTTCTCCAAAAATCCTCTACAAAATACCAGCAAACCAAATCCAAAAGCACATTAAAACAATTCACCGCCTGTGCCCTTCATCCTCGCTACACATCCCTCAGGCTTCTCAGCCTCACTGCTGTTGCCCACCTTCATTGTCCTTACTCCTCTGCCTTGGGTTCTTCATGGTTTGAAGCCAGGCAGTGGCTCAAGCAGATGTACCAGACTGCAGCCTCTGCTCCTCCAAGTGGGCAGGAACTGCTGCCTATCGCCACCATGTCTGCTGCAAATCCTGAGACTCCAAACCCTCCCAAGGGAGGCTAGCACCCAGTTCTCATCAGCTACAACCAGCTGCAATCACAGACCAAACTGGTGTGTCCAAAGGCTATGGATTTGTTTCATTTTATAATAATGTGGCTGTGCAGAGGATAATAGAATTACAGATAAATTTCCATGGTAAAAAACTGAAACCGTCTCAGCGCCTGTAGCACAGTGGTTATGGCGCCAGCCACATACACCGAGGGTGGCAGGTTCAAACTCAGCCCAGGCCAGCTAAAAAGCAACAATGACAACTGCAATAAAAACCAGCTGGGCATGCTGCGGGCACCTATAATCCCAGCTACTTGGGAGACTAAGGCAAAAGAATCACTTCAGCCCAAGAGTTGGAGGTTGCTGTGAGCTGTGATACCACAGCACCCTACCAAGGGCAACATAGTGAGACTCTGTCTCAAAAAAAAAAAAAAAGCTGAAACTGGGCCCTGCAATCAGGAAACAAAATTTATGTGCATATCATGTGTACATAAAATAAAAAAGATGTAGGCTCAGTGCCCGTAGCTCCCATACACCAGGAACAGTATCCCACTTATCAATATTAATAATGAATATAAACAATCTAAGTGCCTACACTGAAAAGATCTAGATGGGTGGAATGGATTAACAAAAACATGACCCAAACATCTGCTGTCTCCAAAAAACCTATTTAACTCAGGCAGGTAGACATAAGGTAAAGGGATAGAAAAAAGTATTCCATCCAAATGGAAACCAAAGTTGTGGAGGAGTCTAGTCATTCTTATCTCAGTAACATCCACTTTAGAAGTCCAATGAGCTATCCATTCATAACAGAGCCGGCCAGATCAGATAAAATAGACTTTAAATCAAGAACAGTTACAAAAAAGACAGAGGTGGTCATTGTATAATGATAAAAGGATCAATTTAACAAGAAGGTATAATAATCCTAAATGTATATGTACGTAACAACAGAGCTCTCAGATCCCTAAAACAAATACGGTCAGATCTAAGAAATAAACAGCAAGATGATAGTGGAAGACATCAACACTGCACTGATGGAACCAGACAAATCACTGCGGCAGAAAATTAACAAGGAAACATTGAATTTAAATGATGCTCTAGAATAAATAAACTTAACAGATATTTATAGAACATTCTACACCCAAAAGATGCAGAATATACATTCTTCTCATTAGCATATGGAACGTTTTCCAAGATGGAGCATATCGTAGGCAACAAAATGTCTCAGCAAATTTAAAAAATATTTTTTGAGACAGAGTCTCACTATGTCACCCTCAGGGCTATGGCGTCACAGCTCATAGCAATCTCAAACTTTGGGCTTAAGTGATTCTCTTGCCTTAGCCTCCCAAGTAGCTGGGACTATAGATACCCACCACAATGCCCGGCTATTTTTCTGTTGCAGTTGTCATTGTTGCTTAACTGGCCCGGGCTAGGTTTGAACCCACCAGCCTCTATGTATGTGGCTGGCGCCATAACCAGTGTGCTACGGGCACTGAGCCCAGATTTTTAAAACTTAGATCATACCTTGTATCTTCTCGGGCCATAGTGGAATAAAACTAGAAAATAATTCCAAGAGAACTCCCCAAACTACACAAATATATGGAAATTAAGCAACCTGCTGCTGAACGATCTTTGGGTCACTTACAAAGTCAAAATGGAAATAAAAAAAATTTTTAATTGAATGACAGTGGTGACGTCAGCTACCAAAATCTGTGGGATGCAGTAAAAGCAGTTCTAAGAGAAATTCAGAGCACTAAACATCTACATCAGAAAGACAAAAATTAACCTCAGGGAACTAGAGAAATAAGACCAAACCCAAAACCAGCAGAAGACCAGAAGTAACCAAGATCAGAGCAGAACTAAACAAAATTAAAACAAAAAAAGACAAAGGATTAATGAAACACAATTTTGGTTCTTTGCAAAGATGATCAAAATTGACAAACCACTAACTAGAATAGCCAAGAAAAGAAGAGAAAGGATGCAGATAAGCTCAATCAGAAACGAAGAAGTTACAACTGATCCCACAGAAATACAACAGATCATCTGAGACTACTAATGACACCTCTAGACACACAAACTATTAAATGAAAATCTACAGAAATGGAAACACACAACCTCCCAAGCTTGAATCTGGAAGAAACGGAAATCCCAAACTAATGAGTAGCAAGACCACATGTGTAATAAAAAACTTGGGACCAGGTGGATCCACAGCCAAATTTTACCAGACCTAATGTGCAAAATTGTTCCATAACATCAAGAAAGAAGGAATCCTCCCGACCTCATTGCCAGTATCACCCTGATATCAAAACCAGAAAAGGGGACAGCCCAAAAAAAACTATAGATCAACATCCCTCATGGACATAGATCCAAGTGATTGTCTTAAAGGAAAAAAGAGGTAGTTCTGAAGATGCTATTAGAATAACAAGCTGGCCAGACAAGGCGTCTCATGCCCATAACCCCAGCACTTTGGGAAACCAAGGTGGGCGAATCACTTGAGCCAGGAGTTAAAGACCAGCCTGGGCAATAACGCAAGACCCTGTCTCAACAATTAAAAAAAAAAAAAAAGGAAATTAACCAGGCATAGGGGCACATGCCCATACTCTCAGCTACTTGGGAGCCTGAGGCAGGAAGATGACGTGAACCCAGGAGTTTGAGCTTGCAGTGAGCTAGGATCATGCCACTGCATTCTAGCCTGAACAACCAAATAAGATTCTGTCTCAAAATAAATAAATTACTTAAGTAACATAAATTATTGATGGGCTATACATTGTTCTTTGTATTATGAATTCTTGGATCACAAGGATAATGGGTAAGGTAGCTAGTCAGAAACAAAATTCTTCCTTTGAAACAATTGCCCCTGGGCATGGGTGGGGTGGAGAGGCATAACTAAAGTCTACTGTACTCCTGTCTCTCTGGGCTTGACAAATTGTGTATGACTTAATATAGCTCAGATGGCTCTAAGCTTTTTTTTTTTTTCTTATTTTCACCTTTTTCATCAAGATCTTTCAAAGAAAGCATCATCGATGTACTCAGTTTGGGTTCCTTTTACGTTCAAGAGATTAATCTTGGGTTCCTGGGAAGGGCCTTCCCAGGTGGTCCTGTCCCACATGGTGGGGAGGATAAATCTCAGCAATTTGAAGAGTAACAAAACCACATGGGTGCTCTCAAAGGCATCACAGGATGGTGAAAATGAAACCTCAGTCAAGTCATTCATTTACAAGGTTAGAGAATTAAGTTCTCAAAGTCATTCTAGCAAAAGTGCTACTACCCACGTACCTCCCTGATGGACATCCGCTATGGTCACCAGCTGGCCAGGGGGACCGCTATAAAGGTGACCGTAGTGATATCACTCAGCAATAAGATATGAAGTGGCACTTTTGCTAGGATGGGTTCGTGAACTTGATTGTCAAAGCTTGCTGTCACTTGTTGAATCATGGTAAAAATAAAGAAAAAAAGATATAAGTAGTAGAAGCATAATGCACATAAGGATTATAATCAAAGATAAAATTTGTGTGATAGGATGAAACAAACCCTATTCTGAGGACTCAACAACGTCATGAAGAAAATTAAAACCAAGTCCTTATTTAGAGAGTGGTTGTCAGGAAATAATTCAAGAGTTAGTCCCAGTTGTAGGAAAATAACAACTCAAACAGTGGCTGAGGCTAGAATAAATAGGTGTGCTACCATCTCCTTCTGAAATATCCTTTTCCTCTCTCTAGTCCCCTATTTCTACCAAAGATAAATCTTGGTAGGACCAGTTTACTTGGCCTGATTGTTTGTGTAAAGTGCCACAAGACCAATGAATGGTCACAGAGGCTCTTTTAAGTTGGCTTTGCTGGAATTTTTTCATACAGAATTTCAAATTAGACTTTTAAAAGCCTCTTGAAGTTAGAAAGCCAACCCAAGGATTCACTGTCTGTCTGTACCTATAATGCCTTTATAAATTGGGTGAGTTTCTCTCTTCTTGAAGACTCCAAATAGCTTGAGGTTCCAGGTCTTATCTGAAAGTGACATTCTTTACTTGTTACAAGGTCAGGAACCTTGTAAGAGAATATAAAGACCAAACACCAGGCTAGTCTGGCCAAGAGGCTTTTTTGGTTCTGTGAAGTCAACCTTCATTATAAAGCAGACTGGTCATATCTGAAAATAGGCCATTCCACCCAAAGCCTTGGTGAAATCACCTGTCTTGAATGTCTCCTATTTAAAAAGAAAACATTTGTACTGAATGTATACAAAGTTTCAAACTTAGTTTCCAAATTTTGGGGTAATCAGATAGAGAAGTATAAGTGTGTTTCAGCTTTGCTCACAAAAGTATACTTTACCCAGTTGCTGTAAACTACACATAGCTCTGAAGTTCTTGACTCTGGAAAAATATGTATGAAAAGAAATCAAGAGTTGTAAATAAAAAGTAATAAAAAATCATTTTAGTCCGCTGTCAATGAAGTGTCATGTAATTCTTATCCAGCTTAATGTTGAGTCAATAAACCTGCATGAATCCATCAGTATTTTTTTCTTAATCAGAGTTTAGGAAGTTTTTACCCAGTCTAATGGTATGATGTTCAAAGTTAGCAGAAGGTTGTATTGAAGACTACTTGTTAGGGTCCTTTCCATGAATTTCCTTGAAGACACAACGCTTCAGAATATGCAAAAAGCTTTTAGGAAAAAAAGCATGAGGATATAGCAATTTACTGACTATATACCAAGGCATATCAGATTTTTTAGATTTTCACACAATTTAGGACACACATTAATAGCATATCTATACACATCCAACTTAGAAAGTTAGATACTACTTTTTGGGCAGTTCTTCCCATATGATTTTAACATACCAGGTAGGTCTACTATGTCTCTCTTGGACTTCTAGGGGTTCCAAGTTAGTTCAGGTCAAAAAAACCTTAATTTTAGAATTTGAAATTTAATTTGGGGAAGCATGTCAAATATCAATAGTTCAAAACCGTTGATACATGTTACATATTAAAGTAAGAACATCTTAAAACCCATGATCAAAATAGGATCACAGGTCACTGTCAAATAACAAGCATTTAGCCAAAATGATAGAAATTTCAGAAAGCAAAGCTTTCACTCTTTGACAGAGAGGAGGCTCATTTCTCAAGCAAGAGACCTAAAAAAGAGTGTGAGGCAAACACCGCTCCCCAACATTTGTGGGCTTTTTTTTGGGGGGGGGGCAGTTTACTCAAAAGGCAATCTAATCATCTACTATCTCTTATTAATACTACATGAAATTCTTGTCCAAAGGAGAAAGCCAAATCTTTTCTATTAGTATATTATCAATACTGAAGTTAATTTTAATAAAACCTTATAAATCACCTAATCTTAGTTGGCTTTGAGCACACTTGATAAGATTTCCATAAACCTTACATAATTTTTGGAAAGATATTTTTGACAATTATTTGTTTCCTTATTATTTTGAGACGGAGTCTTATTCTGTTGTGCCAGACTAGAGTGCCATGGTCTCAGCCCAGCTCAGGGCAACCTCACACTCTTAGGCTCAAGTAATCCTTCTGCCTCAGCCTCCCAAGTAGCCAGGACTACAGGCACCCAACACAAGGCCCAGCTAATTTTCTTTTTAGTAGAGACAGGTCTTGCTCTCTCTTGCTTAGCCTAGTCTTGAACTCCTGAGCTCAAGGGATCCTCCCACATCAGCCTCCCAGAGTGCTAGGATTACAGGTGTGAGTCACCACATCCAGCCAATTTCCTTAATTTTTTTTTAATTAACAGATCTATATATTCAGCTTTTCTATACCAGATAAATGACTCAGACATTGAATGACTACCTATTACTTAATTTAAGATAACACAACTTTAAGATCTAGTTACTGGGAAAGACTTTATCCATTTGCAGACATTTAATTTATTCATTCTTAACAATTACGTGTGAGTAGTTCATTAAAACTAGACATCATCTCCAGTTATTTCTTTGTAAATCACTTCTACATCCTGCAAACGTTAGGCCATAGTCACCTGAGCAGGAACCCAAAAGTTAAATACATGAGTATTTTGCTGATCAGAAGACACAGCTATTTACATTGAACCAACAACCTTAAATTAGTCTTATTTACCCAAGCTTTATCTACATCATGAGAACTGAAAGACATTTGAGTCTCTATTTTTCTGGTAAAATATTTGATTTAACTGCTTACTTTTTCTATAAACCAACTAATTAGAGCTCTTTCATAGCTTCTGATAGTGAAATGTCACAGACACAGGATGGTGGATATGGACATACAGGCGTACAGACACACAGACAGAAGCAGAATTTATGGCTTTATAAGCTGCTTCATTTGCCAGTTTTCAAATAGCTTCTCTCCGCACTTTAGCTCGTTTCATGATTAGATTACTAACTTCAGCTTGGAGCCCTTTAATGAATACGGCAGAGAAAGCATTTGTGGTTTCCAGGGCATAACATGTAAATACTTTGGAAGGCAGGCGGTGCATCTAGATCTTTAAAAAAATCATAGATCCCACTTTTACGTTGAATCCCAGGCCCCCCAGAAGAGGGAGATGCCATGAGACCATGCTGCACAACACTTTCCCTGGGGACCTCACTGGAAAGGCATTCCCCTGAGGGTGGAGGGGAGACCCATTGCCTATCAGCCCACTCTGGTCAGCCTGTCACCACCCAGGGGTGATGAGTGTTCCCACAGACTCCAGGGGTTCAAGCCTGCCTCTTTATCTAGGCACACAAAGAAATGAAAGCCCCCAGCTTTCTGGGGGTTTACTGGTTGTTACTTTATTAACAATCATTCACTACGACCACCATTAGCCACTTCCTAAACTGTAGCTTTTACCAGTGACCTGTCAGCCATCGCACACGCACAAGTCAAATCTTTCACAGTGCAAAGTAGTCCCTGCCACCCCAAAGTCAAAGAGATTAAGTACTACTTTTAACATCTCTTGTAATTCTTCCTCGTTTAATGATGTCGTTTTCCCCATGACAATATGAATTGCAATTTATGAAATAAAAGGATCAGATTTTGGAAAAAAATTTAAGATAACATTGTAATCTTGTAATTCTACATTCTAATCCCCACTTTGAAGGAAGGAAATGTGGATATTATATCATCTATGATCCTTTTTGAGATGTCCAGGCTTTTTGGAGTGATTACAAAGCAGAAGGTGAGGCCCATTATGAGGTATCTAGGAATATTTTGGAGGTCCAGATTGGGGAGGGAGTTGTTATTAACCTTGGTCTTTTTGTTTGGCTTCTCTTTGTCTGTCTTGTTTAGTTAAGGTACGAGATGATAGATCAGCGAGATTAACCCAATGGGACTTGGAGGAGTAGCCCAGTTAGGGTGCCGTCTTTTTACTATTCCTGCTAATTCCTTGCCTAACCCATTTATGATGCTGGGGTTGGGAAGAGTATCATCGTGATGGCTGGCATAACTCTCTCCTGTTAATCCTGAATATTGTTCAAAGACTCTTTTCAGGTCTCTCAAAATACAACATTACCAACTCATCCGGATTTTGTCAACACTGTCGTATATTCTAGTATATTCAACCATTTTTTTAATCTAAAGGGATGGTTTTAAGTAAAGCTTTTGCAACCTCATAGGCAAAAATTCACAAAAGTGTTTTTTTTTTTTTTTTTTTTTGAGACAGAACCTCAAGCTATCCCCTGGGTAGAGGGCCATGGCATCACAGCTCATAGCAACCTCCAACTCCTGGGCTCAAGCGAGTCTCCTGCCTCCGCCTCCCAAGCAGCTGGGACCACAGGCGCCCGCCACAACGCCCGGCCACTTTTTGGTTGCAGCCATCATTGTTGTTTGGCGGGCCCGGGCTGGGGATTCAAACCCGCCACCTTAGGTGTACGTGGCTGGCGCCTTAGCCGATTGAGCCACAGGCACCGAGCCCACAAAAGTGTTTTAAGGGGCTTCTCCGATTTGCCTCAGCTATCCAATCTTTAGCTTTACTAACATGATGAATCAATTAATCAGAGAATGCAGGATCATAAAGTCAAACGTTGAATTCAAATTCTCTGGCAAATCCAATAGGGTCTCTTCCCTCCCTCCCTCCCTCCCTTCCTTCCTTCTGATAGTCTTACTCTATTGGCCAGGCTGGAGTGCAGTGACATCATCATAGCTCACTGCAACCTCAAACTCTGGCTCAAGCAATCTTCCTGCCTCAGCCTTCTGAATAGGTAGAACTCTAGGCATGCACCACTGCGCCTGGCTAATTTTTCTATTTTTTTTTTTTTTGTGGAGACAAGGTCTTGCTCTTGCTTAGGCTGGTCTTGAACAACTGGCCTCAAGTGATCCTCCTACCTCAGCCTCCCAAAATGTTAGGATTACAGGCACGAGCCACTGTACCCAGCCTCCAATGGGGTCTTGATGCAAATCAGGAAATCCCTTAATTGTTCCTATAAGCTCTACCTTTGACCACAGTCGGGAAACTAAGACAGGCTCTCCTATCAGATACTGGCTGTTCGTGAAACAGAGCCAGAACAGCAGGAGCAGAGAGGGAGGAAGGAAAGAGGGTGGTTCTAGGCAGTCCCGATAATGAAGGCTAAAGAGCAGATGCTGAAGGAGAAATTGGAGCAGCCTTTTGAAATTCAGAAACTGTTATAGACAATTTTGGGTTTTTCTCGGTAAAGAAATAACTTCATCCGAACCTCTTTCAGAAGCTTCCCAAAGCTATTAAAAACAGCTTTCCCAATTATTTCGCTTTATTTCAGAGCCACCTTTTTCTAATTGAGCATGCAAATAAACTAATTTAGGCATTTCAAAGATACCCCGATTGGGCCTTTGTAATTTGGAGTCTTGGTGAGTTATTATACATACATGAGACCATTTTTCTATTTACATGAAGTGCTGTCAGTATTAACGATAAATCCACCTGGTATGTCTAAGGTGGATCTCTCCTATAGAGGAAGATTTCTTATAGAACCATGATGGCTCATAATTTAGCATTTTTTTGTTTTTCAATTCCAAGGGACAGTAGAGATAGGCTTCCCTTTGAATGATCAAAAAGACCTACAGGGAGAATTTTTAGTCAAGAAGAAAGTTTAATCTGTCAATTGAACCACGCTTCAGAATCTGGCCAGTTTTAACAATTACAAGTTTTCTGCTTAAGCCACAGAGATGCACATTCTCGCTTCAGAGAAAAACTATTTCTTTCCCAACTAAAATTTCAAATGAGAGTAAAGATTACAAATGAGAATGAGTAAGCCCAACCAAACCTTAACGTCAGAGAAAAGTGAAAAATCCCAAATCTGCAGCCAGCAGGGTCTCTAAAGAATAATAAAGGAAACTCCTACCTTACAGCAGAGCTTCAATTCCAACCCTGTGGAGCCCATAACATCCAAGTACTCAACCACGCCCAGGAGGATTCAGACCAAGAGGGGTCTTAGCAGAGAATCCTCCCTGATTCCAGTGCCATCAAAGGAACCAAAGTCATTCATGCTGGTACCAAGTTCTGGCTATTAGCACAGCGACAAGGGTCACCTAAGGTCTGCTTTGGGTTTCATCTGGTACAGCACTAAAATATCAACCTTAACAAGATTCAGAAAATATGATTAAGTATAGAGGTTATTGGCTCGGCGCCTGTGGCTCAATCGGCTAAGGCGCCAGCCACGTACACCTAAGGTGGCGGGTTTGAATCCCCAGCCCGGACCCGCCAAACAACAATGATGGCTGCAACCAAAAAATGGCCGGGCGTTGTGGCCAGTGCCTGTGGTCCCAGCTACTTGGGAGGCGGAGGCAGGAGACTCGCGTGAGCCCAGGAGTTGGAGGTTGCTATGAGCTGTGATGCCATGGCACTCTACCCAGGGGGACAGCTTGAGGCTCCG
>CAUYQV010156335.1:0-46736 GCA_963574575.1 Galagoides demidoff | reverse complement strand
TGGTTTTGGAAACACTGGTTTTCCGAGTTCCCCTGACCACAATAAAGCTGCTTCCTCTAATCAACAGGTGCCTGGAGTCTTCTGTCTGCTTTGGTTTCCTGCTACAATAGTATTTCCCAAGTTGATTTCTGCATGTCATGTGATATGTGAGATAGCATCTGGGATAGAAGAACAGTTTAAGTTTCAGCGTATGTTTGTTTTAATGTGTACTTAAAAGAAGTAACAATAAGCCAAACACATTATCTGATATATATATTTTTAAGACAAAGTGAAAATAGGTATTTGCATTTTTTAAACCAGTAAATTTGTTGGGTTTTAAGACCAGTTGCCTACCTCCTAAAATGCCTGGGTTTTAGGCAACTGCCTGGATCCTTGATTCTTGGAATGTTCTTGGTCAAAAAATGACAGATACTCCAAAGTAAGGAAAGCATGAAACAAAGTTTATTGAGGAAGAGAAAGGTAGGTTTACTGATCAGGAGCATGATACAGGTTTACAGAGCGAGATATATTCACCATAGACAGGAACAAGGAGGCTTATGATCCACTGTTCTCTTTCACACCACCTATGTCAGGCCTACCTTGTGGTTCAGAGGTCATGTTGGAACCAGAGTCTTACTGTGATGTGGACCTCCCATGAACCTCTCTGTGAGTCCATGAGGGGGTATTGACCTCATGATAATTAGTCTAAAGGCTATTTTAGGTTACCCTCAAGACTCTATTATAGCTGTTGTTATGCAAGTCATCTATATCTTTTTGTAGTTGGCACCCTTAATTCTGATTGGTAGATTATTAAGATGCTCCCTCCTCCCCAAGTGTGACCAATTGCTTAGGTTAAAATTAAGGTAGGCGGCACCAAGATGATAGCCTGGGGGCTCAACCCTTGATCTCCTTCTCCAGGAAAGCTGTTCTGAACTAACTAACAAATTAATTAAGTAATTAAGCACTTAATTGTGTAATTATATATGAAACTAGCAAAAAATATAAAAGTGATATGCATATGTATAAATAACTGAAATTTAGAGAAAATTACATTAAATTATTGTATTTCCAAAAGGTGCTTATTTCATAGGTACAAGTAGGTTACTAAGACATGTCTGTTCCCTCAATTATTTGGTTACTGTATTAGCACACTAATACATCATCATTATGTTGTCAGCTGCCTAGAGAGGTCAGATCCCAGAAAGACAGCACCATGAGGCATCTAGGGTAACAGAGGCATAATGGCAGGGAATGACTAGAACCAATTTTATCTTCTTTACAAAGGTGGGTCAACTGGTACTTAGGATATAGAGGTGAAAGATATAGGGGTAAAGGAGAGATGCAAGGAGGCAGGAAGCCTGATATTTCCCCAAATAACTTAGAAGCTTAAGAATTAAACTTAGATGATAGTATTGAAAAGAATTCTGCAAATTGTCTGGTCTCTAAATATGAAATATTAGCACAGAAATGCTTAAAGGGACTAATGAATGGGAAATTGGTTATCCAGGTATTATAAAATCACAACCACCAGCAGAATAAAGGTAATAGCAATAATAATGTGATACAGTACAATAATGTAGTAATATCTGAGAAAGATGAATGTCATACTGTATAATATCCCAAACTCTATCCTAATAACTAGTATTTAATGTATGATAACTATAAGGAAACAATGGAGCCTCAGCAAATGGCCCTTGGAACAATTAGTTCATAACTGCAAAAATAATACATTTTTATCCCATCCATGTGACTTATACCAAAATACTTGCCAGGTAAAATAAGGTGTGCATATTTTGAGATGTACAAGTATTTGAAAAGTATAATCAAATACAAATATATAAATATCATTTTAGTGGAGAAACTTTGCTTTCATGAAATAAAAAATAGAAACCATAAAGTGATACAGTGATAGATACAACTGTAAAATAATTTCATTCTCATATGACAAAATCAATGTCAAGTCAAAATGGATAAAATATTTGCAATTAATGTTATAAAAATATTATCTTTTGAGTTATAAATAAGATTTATAAATCAGCAAACAAAAGACAAATATGCCACTAGAAATGGTCAATAGACCTAAGTATAAAATTCTCAAAGAAAAATGTATATAAATATTTATTAGACATGAAAAATACAAGTAATATGTATTAGTAATAATGAAATAGTTTTTGTTCAACTTGGCAAAAAATAAATTACAACAAAAAGACTATAAATAGGCACAATAATTTCAGACACTTCTCTGACCATAAATAGCAAAAGCATAATTTTGCAAGCCCCTTGATATAGCGGTTCTACTTTTACAAATTTATCAGAGGACAAAAATACTGACATGAATGAAAATTTAGTGATAATGTTGTTTATTTTTGTATTATTTAAAAGACTGGAAGTCCAGAATATTCTACATATCCAAAAATACTGTAGTGGTTATATAATGTATCCATCCTCCAAAATGGAATTATAGCCATTATTACAATTGATGTACTAAAAAATATAAATATGGGAAACTCAATGAAACAAAAATGATAAAATATTGGCACTGTGCAGTTAGGTCATTGGGTAAAATTATGGTGCATTTTTTTCTACTTTTTTAGATGTTTAAAATTTTTCATAGCAGAAATTTTTTTAATCAATGAAGTAAAATTCTGTGTCATGCCGTGGAAAAAATTCCCACTGTAGACAATTAAAAAGTTAAGAGTACTTAAAGAAACTCAACCTGATCTGAAATTTGAGAGGGAAAAATTATATGTCTTTGCAACCTACATGAGGAGGAAATTCAAGAAATAAAATAACAGATGGTTTAAAAATTATCGCATCAATGTGGGATTACCTATAGTTTTTCCTTTTAATAATCCATATTTTCATCAATGAGCATGTGTTACATTTTTAATAAGAAAAAATGTTACAAAATAATGTTTGGTATTTATGTTTCACCTTGACATTTTAAAAAATAAAAATTTTCTTCAAGCTGTCGATTATTTTATTTGACATTTACTAAGAATCTGACCTCTATCAGGCCCAGTGATTGGTATTGCAGATAAAAAGATGAACATTATGTAGCCCTTGATCCTCAGCCTACTCACAGAAACCAATGGGCAATTTCCTAACATCCTGGTAACGCTGGCATAGCAGAATCCATAGAGCACTGTGGGACCCCACAGAGAAAAATAACGTTATTTTGTTTTTACCTCAGGTTGATAAAAAGAAAACAAGAGCTTAGTTTTTAACTAGTACTAATGAACTAAAAGGTTTCTTGTCACGGAGAAGTTTGAGATTTAGTTGCTAGTTTTTGTTTTTTAGCTACTCCTTATGAATGGACATTTTTCCTGGAATCATTCTAGCTCTGAACAACTCTGTTTCTTCAGAACTATTTCATGACTGCTGAGCACACCACTCCAAGCCAACAGTTTTGGGCAAGTGGAGATACTTCCAAGTGTACAGGGGATTGGTTTTAGCCTTCATTAAGCCCTGTCTTTGTTAGACTACTGTAGTGACGCTATTTTTCCATATAGTTATTTTTTAAAGGGAAATCAATCTGACGTTGGTTTTGTTTTTTTTTAGACAGAGTCTCACTCTGTTGTCCTGGATAGAGTGCTGTAGTATCATAGCTCACAGCAACCCCAAACTTCTGGGCTCACGGTATTCTTTCATTTCAGCCTTCTGAGTAGCTGAGACTATAGGTTTCTGCCATAGGCCCAGCTAGTTTTTCTATTTTTAGTAGAGACAGAGGTCTCAGTTTGCTCAGGCTGCTCTTGAACTTCTGGGCTCAGCTGATCGATCTACTTGTCTTGGCCTCTTAGAGTGCTGGGATTACAGACGTGGCCTACTATGCCTGCTTAATCAATTTGCCTTTATTATACCTTACCTCTGTGCAGAGTACTTAGTCAGGGCTTAGAGTTTCAATGTCTAATACAGTAGCCACTGGCTATTAAGCATTTGAAATGTGTCTAACTCCGAACTGCAATGTGCTAAAAGGGTAAAATACATAGCAGATTTCAAAAACTTAGTTAAATATATATATGTATAACCTAAATAATTTTAATATTGATAGCATATTAAAAATGATAACAATTTTGAATTTGAGCTAAATAAAATACATTGTTGAAACTACCATAATTTCACCTTTTTAACTTTCTTAAAGGGAGGCCCTAGAAATTTTAAACTTATATGTATAGCTCATATTTGTGACTTCTCATTGTAAGTTCTATTTTATAGCATTGTAGTAAAAGCTTCGAGTAGGTAGATGAGCACCACAGCACCTCGTATGCTGAAATTTTATAAATGTTTTATTCTGTCTTCCCAATAATATTTTTTGGTGAGGATGGCATTTAACAGACAAAAAACCATAACAAATGCCCATCAGCTCACTTCCCAAGTACTGAAAAGTATTGGATGAGTTGTTTTGTGGACATGGACAAAAACAAGGAACTCAACAGTTTTAAATTCTCAATCTTCTTTCTCTCATGCATGTGTTAGAAATTTTCTATCATTTAAAATAGTTTGCTAAAAATGATTGGGTCATTGTACAGATATCTATCAAAGCATCAAACTATACCCCATGAACAGATATAATGTGCCAATTAAGAAAAAATAAATACATTTTAAAATTTTCTTTGAAATTATAATTTATTGGCTCAGCGCCTGTGGCTCAATTGGCTAAGGCGTCAGCCATGTATACCTAAGGTGGTGGGTTTGAATCCCCAGCCAGGGCCCGCCAAACAACAATGATGGCTGCAACCAAAAAAAAATGGCTGGGCGTTGTGGTGGGCGCCTGTGGTCCCAGCTACTTGGGAGGCAGAGACAGGAGACTCACTTGAGCCCAAGGAGTTGGAGGTTGCTATGAGTTGTGATGCCATGGCCCTCTACCAGGCGGGTAGCTTGAGGCTCCATCTCAAAAAAAAAAAAAAAAGAAATTATAATTTATTTAACTCAATATACCCAATGTATTCTCATTCAATGTGATCAGTATCTTTTTTCTTCTCTTTAGGTTGCTTCAAATGTTTTTATTTTTATTTCAGAGTATTATAGGGGCACACATATTTTGTTTATATTATTTTCATTTGTACATTTTAAGTCAAGGCTATCAGTGTTCCTTTCACCCAGAATATATGTATTACACTAGTGAGGTGTGAATCTATCCTTCCCCTGAAACCCCCTCCCATTGACTTGATTTCTCCAGAGTTTTATTTGTCTAAATGAACATAAAGTGTTATTCGACTAATTCCAATTTAGTATTAAATAGTTTGTTTTCCCATTCTTGTAATACTTCACTTAGAAAATTGTTCTCCAGGTCTGTGTGTCTTTAAAAAAGACACTAGATCATCATTTATTTTTTATATGGCTGAGTGAGACTCCAAGGTGTGTGTGTGTGTGTGTATGTATGTCTATACATACACACACACACATACCATGAGTATATATATATATATATATAATATAGTATATACTATATTTACTAATCCATTCACATATGATGGGCACTTGGGTTGTTTCCACATCTTTGCAATGGTGAATTGTACTGCTATAAATGTTTGAGTGCAAGTGTGTTTTTGATAAAACTCCATTTATTTTCCTTTTGGGTAAATACCTCCTAGTGGGATTGCTAGATCAAAATGTAGGTCTACATTTAGTCCCTTGAGGTACCTCCATGGTACTTTCCATATAAGTTGTAGTAATTTGCAATCCCACCAACAATTAATGTGTCTTTCTCTCTTCAATCACATCAGCATCTATTATTTGGGGTCTTTTTGATATGAGCCATTCTCACTGGAGTTAGATGATATATACTTGTGGTTTGGATTTGCATTTCCCTGATTTGAGATTTTGAACATTTTTTCATGTGTTTGTCAGCCCTTAGACTACCTCCATTTGAAGAGTTTCTGTTCATGTCTTTTGCCCAATTTTTAGGATGTCGTTTGATTTTTTCTTCCTGACTTGCTTGAGTTCTTTGTAGATTCTGGTTATGTCCTTTATTATGTGTATAGCATACAAATATGTTTCCCCTTCTGTAGGCTATTTACTGATTATGTCCTTGGCTGTGCAGAAACTTTTTAATTTGATCAGGTACCATTTGCTTATTGTTGATGTTGCTGTGATTGCCATTGGGGTCTTCTTCATACATTCTTTCCCTAGGCTGATACCTGTAAGAGTTTTTCCAAATTTCTTCTAGAATTCTTCTAGTTTCATGACTTAGGTTTAAGTCTTTTATCTATTATGAATTAATTTTGGCAAGTGGTGAGAGGTGTGGATCCTGCCTCAATCTTTTACATGTGGCTCTCTAGTTTTCCCAACACCATTTATTGAATAAGGATTCTTTTCCCCATTTTGTGTTTTATGACTATTTTATCAAAGATCAGATGGGAGTGCGAAGATGGTTTCATGTCCGAGTTCTCAGTTCTAACCTATAGGTCTCTGTCTCCGTTTTTGTGCCAGTACTATGCTGTTTTGGTTAATATAGCCTTTCACTATAGCTTGAATTCTGGTGAAGTGATGCCTCCTGATCTGTTCTTATTACATATGGTTGCATTGGCTTTTTGGGATCTTTTCTGGTTCCATATGAAGTATGGAACTGTTGTTGTTTTATATATATAGAGAGAGAGTACTAATTATATAGTTAAAGGCATAAGTCTTCTAGTTCAAGAGTTGCTTCTCGTACCTCTCTCCACTACCCATATCTTCCCCAGCTATGGGACCCTTTGTTCTAGCAGGCTCTTGGATAGAATGCCATTATTGGTTACAGATAAAAAGCTGTGCCTTTGGAGGATGAAAGGGAGAACTCCTAAAATTCCACTTCTTCTACTTTGCCTCCAAATTCTCAAGAAGTTGAAGCAAATTTTGAGTATCTTCAGAACCCAGTTTAAGAAGGATACTGAGCCCCATAGAAGTGAATTTCAGGAAGACTACTTAAGTTTTACAGCATTGCAATTTATACTTCCTGTACCATCAGATGCATCCAAGAACCCAGGAAGTAAGAATTTCTCAGCTATGTAAGCTGGGGAGATAGGGTGGACATAATATCTTATAGAAAAACCAACCCAAACAAATTCAACTAATAGTGCCTTTATCTGTTTATTTCTGCATTTCACAGTAATACAGCCATGATTTCCAGAATTAACTTTTACATTCGTGGGGAGGCCCGACAATTTTCTTGTTTCACGTTTGAGTCACATTTTCCTTTAGGAGTTAAGTGGACGATAGGCCTCTTTCTTTCTTGATCTTTATGGCAGTTTCATACAAAAATAAATAAATAAATAACAACAACAACAAAACCCAGCAGCATCATCCTATTTTCACTCTGCCCTTAAGCTCTTGGAGTTTAGGATCTTCACATCTGGTAAGCACAGATGGCCATCACTGAAGGCATAAAGAATGAGGAGACCACCTTGGGTTTCCGGCTACTCTACGTGTTTGGGCTGAGTCTGTTTGTTGTTTTTATCTCGGTACATTTTCTTCTATGGGTACAAATCAAGCTCAGCCACCTAACCTTTTTAGAGAACTTTCATTTTCTCAGAAATCAATGATCAGGGGGGCACAAGGATTTGGTTCTGAATGAGTATATGTCACTCTACTCTGAAGAAAACCCAATGTTTACATTTTTATCTGTTGATATTTTAATTAACAATTTAAGTGCAATGTTTGCCCTGTGAGTTCAATGGGAAAAACTGTGCAAATAAACAGCAGTTCCCTCTTGGACAATCACTCTGTAAATTAGCTTACTTTGTCAATAAAGTGCATGCCTATCAGACTCTTCAAAGCAGCAGGGGTGAGGATGTTCATTTACTTAAGCAGTAGGTGCTACCATTAGCATTTGTGATTGGTGTTAATTAGAACTGTGTGTGCATGTCTCCCTGCCACAGAGCCCACGTTTTCAAAAACCTAGTAACAATCAAGCTATTAATAAATTAAGCACCCATATTTGTTTGTGTTTCTTTTCTAATCTAATTGAAACTTTTTGAGCAATACCATCTTGATAAACATTCGAGGACTGGTTTCTAGGTACTGGGATGGTTTAAATCATGCCTGATGACTTTTTAACGGAGCTTATTATGAATATTTCATGTATCCATTGAACTTTTTACAATGCGTACAGTTGGAAACCCTACGTATTTTAGCTATTGGGGGTATTTTTTTAAGCTGTATTTTTCTTTCCATTAAATAGGCTTTGATAAAGTAAATGTTTTATTTTCCCCAACCCAAAGACGAAAGCATGTTGACTGCATTTACTGGCATCCCAGAGAATTCAAGAGTATTATGGGGTAATCTAAGTGCATATTAAGGTCGTCTTAACCAAGTTGGGTAATTAGAACAATTATGTGGATAATTGAGACGAGATGATTCAGGTGGAAACTTGGGAGCCCTAGTATTAGAAAACTCAACCACTCAGTGTAGAAAGTATTTCTCTTTGACCTAAAATATCCAGACTGGGTAGATTATTTTTAGTTCTCTATCTCACATTGCCTTGGGAGATATAACCTAAATGTTTCTCAATTACCCTGAAACTGGACATCAAGCAAGCCGATATGACTCAAAGCTATTTTTAATAGTGCTACTTTAAAATGAGCAAAAGAATGAACCATGATTTATATATTATGCTGTTGGAGTATTTAATATTAAAATTTAAATGTTACTTTTTATCAGCAAGCCCATGCTTCTCTGGAGGAATTCAGGAACATCTCAATCCAATTTGGTGCTTTGTATTTAGCTACACCTTACAGAAAGTGTTTAAAACTTAAAATTTGTTATATCCCTTGAAATATTCCACATAGATCAAGGAACTCACCATGTGGGTTTTCTGGGGCCTATTTTCTGCTTCAGTGTCACCAGTCCCCCTGTGAAGTACTTATGTCTTAATTTTCTGTCTTAATACCGGTGATTTGACTCAAAGATCACCTGTGACTGTGCTGGTGCGTTCTTACGCCTTTATGGGCACCTAGAGCTAAGGATGTTTCTTTTAATGATTAGAAGAACTAGAAGAAATCTTGCCTAAGTTCTTAGAAACAATTATACTTGAGCATCTAATTTTCTTAAAAATATTTTTAACATTTGGCTTTAGACAACGGAATTTTTCATTTGGATGGGTTTTAGCCTCTTTGGCTCCTCATGCTTATATACTCCTGAATTTGAGCTCCTAGCCCCCTAGCATCCCTGGACAGTAACCAAGTAGCAGGGGGCACAAAAGATTATTGTGGTAGGTGGAAGAATCATCACAAGATGAGGGGACTTTCAGTAAAATGTAGATGAGACTAGAAAGGCCCAGTGTTCATGGAAATCAAATTTGGTTCTGAACTGTGCGCTTTGGCTAGAAGAGGGGTACATATTTTTTTTTTAAAAAAAAACAAATTAATAGAAACTTTTGTGTTTGCGCATTCCTTGTGTATAGCATTTCTTTGTTTAAGTGTAGTCTGTTTTTCTCCCTTAATTATATCGAAGTCTGTTTATAGACACTTGGGGGAAAAAAATAGCACATTTCCTCTCCCACACTACATTTACTATACTCTTCCTTTTAAAATAATTTCTTACTGCAAGAAATTTCTCACAGAGACACAACATAAAATCTTCTTAAGTGCTAGAGAAATCAAGATATTCAGTGAATTAAATTCCTAATGAAAATGTTTTGTGTTATGAAGAGATAGCCAGATTATTTTTCCCTCCTGCTGGATGCTTAGAATATGCAGACTCTATTGATAGTCTTCCTTAAAAAAAGAAATTAAAAGGAATATTTAAAAAACAAGAACTACTTATTTGGAAATGTATGTACATACTTTTATATAAGCAATGTCCATCATCCAAGAAAACTCTAATGATCTGTCTGTACCCACACACATCGCGACTATTCGTTCCATCAGTAATAGTTGTATTTGTTCATATAGTTTATTCACTTGTTGCTTTTAGAAAAATACAATTTGTAATGTGAAGCTTATAACTTGAGTTTATGGAAGATCTTTCTCCGTTGAACCACACTGCTCTAAAAATTAAAAGAAAAAATATTTGGATTATATCTGGAGTGGAGAAAAAATGGATCTGGCGAGTATTCATTTAAATGAATTGGGAATTCATTTTAAATGCGTTATTCCAAATAGGATCGTAGGTCATGCTTTCACCTTGATAATAATTAATCTGCTGCTGCCAGCATTTGGGCTTTTTTTTTTTTTAAAGGGCCATCAAGTCCAGACTCTCAAAATATTTCTTTTTCTTAAAAAAGTCAACCTTTTTAAAAACCGTAAGCAATTTTGTGGGTAATATACTTCTGATGACATTAAAGGAGATCAAATAAATTTAGTTATTTTTTTCTTTAAAGTGTTCTTGGAGAGAGGTGTAATGAAGGAAGGAAGGGAGAAATAGGGGGGAAAAAAAGAAAGAGATGAAAGGATGCTGTGTCCATTGGGGATAGGTGTATTTCTATATAATATCAGAGATTTGTGGGTTTTTCCTGGCCTGAGGCATAGAAAAGACAAAGCATTGATTTGGTTTTAAAGGATTTTGTAAACAAATGCATACAAAGTGTTTATAAAGGCCCTTGGAGTATGTTGGGAAAAAATACTGAAAAGATGCTGCTGAATTTATAAAAGCAACCATGAATGGTAGCCAAGATCACAAGTGTTCTTATTTATAGTGTAATGATTAATTATATTTTTATACTATTTAAAAATGTGTAAGTTTAGCCCCAGTGGTACTGCATGAAAACAAAGGGTAGCTAATGTCTGGATATATAGTCAGTAGGGCTACAACTGACTCTTGCGACCTTTGGAATAAGGAAGAATCAGACCTCATTTATAACTTGGCACTATGCAAACATTCATTTTTTTAGTTAAAAAATTATTTAACTGAAGCACATACTGTTGTTCATTCTCCTCCCCCCCCCAAAAAAAAAAAAAAACATTCTGGGGCATCACTCCTGGACTTGCAGCTAGACTGAAGATTCTCACCTGAGCGATCTCTGCTTTCTGCCGTCTGGCTGTGCCTGTGCCAAAGGCAGCAGGCATCACTTGCCACCTCTTTTAACTTTTTTTGTTAATGTGAACTTTGTTGGCTTCCTTCCCATTCCTGTCTTCCTCACCTCTGTATCAATGTTTCCAGAGGTCACATCCCATCACAAAAGTAATTCTTGTTTTAGGATCTGCTTCTGGAAAAATCCAACATAAGTCATACGTATATTTTGAATTGGTTATATATTCATGTGGGTTAAGAAATCAGTAGGATGGAGTACATCCTGAAAAGCAGGTCTCATTTAAGTGTTAGTTCCCAGTGGTCAAACACTTAGGTCAGAAGGAGGCGAGAGGAGTCCTTGCCTTGTTGAAGGTGTGTTGGAGGGTCCTGTGTGTCTCTTACACACAAAGAGAGAAGTTTATTACAAAGACAAAATGCTTCACCTCTCCGATCTGGCCTTTAATGCTAGCACAGGGCTGTTCATCACTCTCCGTGTCACAATTCAGGCCTTGGGGAGGTGCTTCCTCACGTCTCTTGAAATAAGAGGTGACTGTGTTCACATGCTCTAAGGGTTCATGGGTTGCATCACAGCTGACATTGAAGACAGACACTGCTTCAGGTACAGGGAGGTTTTGAGCAGGGAAGCACTTAAATAAGAGAAAAGGCAAATTAATTAACTTGTCATGTCCTTTCCCTCAGATAGCATAAAGGTAATAGATTCCTGAATAATCCATCTCTTATTCACTTCCTGCTCTAGTGTGTGGTCTTGAGGTATTTGTGAATCAGTGCGGGGCTCACCAGAATCCCACAGGGAAACTGAAGCACTTTTCAATGTTACACCATTTAGATTTTTCTTATATTTGTACATATTGCTCACATCTTTACAAATATATTTGCTGTATGAGGAAGTGTGGCATAGATGTTTTACGTTAGCCACTAAGAGACAATGAGAGCTGGGCTTACATTTCCTTTTGTAAAACAATTTTAAAATTCTAAGAAAGGCTTCACCTAAAAAATGCAATCAGTGCACCCTAATTCTTTGTACCCTCAATGAATCCCAAACAGTATAAAACAAACGAACAAAAAAAATTATTTTAAAAATAGTGAATTCAATTTCAAAAAAAATAGATACAGCTTCTTAGTTTCTTAGAACCATATGGATTCAAATTGTGGTATTTTACAATTATAGTTTGTATTTGGTGTTTTATTTTTAAAGGAATCATTTAACTACTTTAGAACAGAACAATTTACAAAAACATGAAATTTGCTTCTATTTTTGGTATACATTTCTTTAATTTACATTTTTGATAAAAATTATATGCCAATTTTATAAATGTTGAACTCAATTACTTTCTATATAATTAATACTATAAAATGAAGATTTTAATGGAAATAAAGAAAATAAGGCAAGCTCAGAAAGGAAGAAAAGCAGAAAATAAAAAAGAAACAGCAAATCTTCAAAGTGGTGGTTTCATTAAATTTTTAAAAACATCAAACAGTGAAAACACGTAGGCTTCTATTAAACATGACCCAAGAATTCATAAAAAGGATATTACATATTCTTTATTTAATGAATATTAAATACTGTTCAAAACAAGGGAGATGAGCAGAAAAATTATTCTTATCAATTCACAACTTGAACAGATCAGATAAATATCTATCTTAATATGCCTTAGGAAGCAAAGATATAAAAACTTATAAGCACAATGAGAATGAAAAAGTAATATTAATATCAAATTTACAATTCAGAAGCAGCAATAGCATCCCCATTCTGTCCATTAAAAGCTAAAGAAAATTGTATTCACAAGATAATCAAATTTAACAAGAAGCATGAAATAGATTGGAATTATTTTACACTTATTGAATGATGGTCCTAGAACACAGCCACTGTGTCTGACGGTTCAGGAATGTGCTCTGGTAAAAACAAACTGATTCAAATATAATCAAAACTTCCAGTGGTTAAATATGACATAAAACTTATGTATCTCATCTTGTACCAAAATTATTTCTCCTGAACAAGGAAACTTTAGAAATTAGCTTTTATGTTCTAATTTCACAGACAAAATGGGTAGGCATTAATGTTGTATCCACCAACCTTTAAGGTCAACTTTGGCCAAAACTCCTATTTGTGACTAGAAATGTTCAGGTTCCCATTTTCAAATTAGAAAAAAGTCACTTGAACAATATAAAAATATATCATAAAGAATGATTAGAACTGAAAATAGAGTTTCGGTAAGCAGCGAGGAGTAGTATTTTCAAAAGATAAGTTAAACCTTGTCTAATACCAAATATTGGTGTGGTTTTCTAAACGACTGTTAGGTGTTGAGTATTTAGCCAAGCATAAGGATGCTTTGCACAAACAGACAGCAATGGAAATAATATAAAATTGTTGACTTAACAGAAGTATTTTTGAAATGTGATATAAGAATGGCCGGACAAATGCTGAAACAAATTATTATCTAGAATAGCAAATCCAAAATAATATTAATTAAATGTATAATACAGTGAGATCAATCATACAAAAAATTTTAAAAATCAAAAGTAATTATTACTCATGGAGAGTTTATTATCATGGAGAAAAGTTATGTTAATATTCATTAAATATATATTATAAGAGGAGAAAACAAAAGCAGAAATAAATGAGCATTTCTCTCAGGCTTTATACATTTTTTTTTTTGAGAAGTTTAGATTTTGACTTAAGTGAAGAAGTGAAAAGGATGCTTTTGAATTTAGGGCATTGATTTAAAATATTGACTAATGCATTCCTTTGAGAAAGGAAATAACATTGTTGGCAAGGAAAAAGTTCTGTAAGCCAGAATTGTGACTGAACATTCAAAACCATTCTTTGTGTTTGTGTTGATCACCAAGAAACCTGATGTTAGGTATATGCATAGTCTCTAGAGCAGTTCATACAGCAAGTCTGGCTATATGAACTTTCTAGAACTGCTATGAGATAAACTATCTTTCTGAGACATGTATCAAAATTCAGCACCACTGAAACTCATAAGCAATGGATGAAACAAGGACTAAATTCTGCCAAGGCAATAAGAATTAATTCATACAGGTTATGAAATGCACTAAAAGAGTTAGGGCAAGCATTAGAATATCCTTATAAAAGGAGTGTCTCAAGATCACTGGTGAAAATGTAATTATTTTCTAATTTGAAATTTTACCTTTCCGATGATTAGGAAAAATGCTAGTAAAAGCTTTATGAGAAAGCCAAAATAAGTCTAAGTTTGGCTATGTGTCACTTTTGGAAACAGTTTTATTTTTAAATTTTTAAAAAAATGTTCCTAAATCAAAACAAATTGGAACATAAGTGATATTTTAATAAAGCATAAGAATGTTAGAACAAAAAAGTAAAAATACTTGCAATACTTTGAAGAAAAAGATTCAAATAATTCCTATGGAAATGATTTCCTTTCCATCAGTGATTAATGTATGACGGCTTTTGAAGAATATTTGAAACAATTGAATCATTCATACAGTTCTCTATTTTCCTTATAATATAACAGCACTGAAGAATTTTAAAGAAAATTGTAGTTAATACTGAATAGGCCTAGATCAGAAGTCAGCAAATGATGGCTCTAGGGCTATAGCCAGTGGCCTGCTTATTTCTGTAAATGAAGTTGTATCGCAGCCCAAATATGGCCAAACATTTAGGTGTTGCCTTTGGCTGCTTTTGCACTTCAGTTGCAAAATTGAACAGTGGCAGAGTCTCCCTCTGTTGCCGAGGCGAGGGGCCCTGGTATTAGCTTGCCTCACAACAACCTCAAACTCTTAATTCCAAGGGATACTCCTGCCTTTGAGTCAGGAGTAGCTGGGATTATAGGAGGCAGCCACAAGGCTTAGCTAATTTTTCTATTTTTAGTAGAGACAGGGTCTCACTCTTGTTTCAGGGTGATCTCGAACTCCTGAGCTCAAGCAAATCCCCATGCCTTGGCCTCCGAAAGTGCTAGGATTAGAGGCATGAGCTATGGCACCCAGTCTACTCTTTGGCTTTTTACAAAAAGAATGCCTTCAAGTGCCTAGATTAGTGCTTTAAGAGACAGTGAAAATTGCTATTAAAAAAGAGTAATTTCCATAATAAAAACCTGGTGTCAATAGAACATGGATTATGAAAACATCTTTACCATAAAATATAAATAGGAAATTTGGTAAATGAAGATATGATAAAAAGCATTTTACATATATATATATATGCACACACACAGTTATTTATAATTTATGTGATTGTGGTTTAACCACTATTATTGTCATTTATTTATTTATTTTTGAGAGGGAGTCTCACTTTGTTGCCCTCCTGCCCTCCATAAAGTGCCGTCACGTCACATCTCCCAGCAACTTCTAACTCTTGGGCTGAAGAGATTCTCTTGCCTCAGCCTCCCAAGTAGCCAGGACTATGGGTACCCACCACAACACCTGGCTAGTTTTAGTTACAGGGTTTTTACTCTGGCTCAGGCTGGTCTCGAACTCATGAGCTCAGGCAATCCACCTGCATTGGCCTCCTAATGTGCTGGGATTACGGGCATGAAACACCGCACCCGGCCTAGTATTGTCATTTATTAAAATAAATTTATGGATAAATATATACTGACTATTTTATTACTACATTTTGTTTATTTGCCTTATCATTTAAATTATTTTATTTTATGCAATAAATATACAATGATCTATGTTTTGATTATTCGTGTAAACACTGCTAATCCATAAACAAAACACTGAGAAATGCATAATTAATAAAATTCAGTCATATTGTTATTTTGTCTACTTATAGTCATAAAACCATACCTTTGTACATATTTTTTGGTTTTACTGTCATAAAGACATATTTGTCATGACACAGGGTAGGTAGACTATTTTAATAGTTTGAGTTACAACTTTTACCCATTTAAACATTTAAACAGATGCTAAGTGGCCTCCATTTTTACATGTAACCCAGGTCCTCCAAATATTAGCCTTGTGCTTCTGTCCTCCAGATCACCTCCCCAAAGTCCACGGCTGCTACCATTTTCTGAGACATCATAGACATACATAATATGCATACACAGGTATATTAAGATGCATTTACCATCTTCAAGGTTGTCATAATTATCATCTAAAAAGAATCACAGGGCCCCTGTCTCACCTTCTTTCCTACTTAGTAGGATGCCAGAACCTCAAACATCGCAATGCCAATGGGAGGGGCAAATGTTAGTGACACAGGCACCTAACTCTATTCAAATGAGCCCTGCCAAGTACATTAAATTCTTTCTCTTCCAGCCTTCACGTTGTTTTATCTATATTCCTTCTTGTGAGATATCTATAGCTTCACTTTATCAGAATTGTTTCTGTATGTTTCCCTGTGTTTTTATACATGACGTGGTTTTAGGGTGTGATGGGTATTTCTCTTGAGTGTGATGATGGGTGTGTGCGCATAAATCTGGAGGTAGAAACTGAGAGAGGGACGAGTTGGTTTCCACAATTATTGAAAACTTTCGAGAGATGTGGGGATCAGTGAGTCTGTAAAGTTGAGAGGAAACCAGAGGCAGAGGGCAGGGAAGACTTTACTGGGCCACCTTCTACTGGCCCACCTTCAGTGTGTTCCCACTCTGTCATTAAGAGGGGGTTGGGATAGCACGATGCCTAATTGAGACTTTCTGTGCTGCGGAGTAAGATGTGGGTATAAACCCTTCTTCTGTTTTCACCACCTCATTTAAAGCAAAAACTGTATACTTCACTTATATTTAGGGGTATGAGAGGCTCTTTCTAGTTAAGAGCTAGAAAGTTTTAGTGCATAGAATTTGAAACAGGGTAAAATTGGACACAGCATGTGAGGACAGCTGACATCTGGATTGCATATTTTATGTGCCTGTTTTATTCCCAAATCTGTGAGTTTCAGCCCACAAGGGAATATATCTTATTCTTCCCTATATCTCTAGTTCTACAAAGGTGCTTTGGTTGCAATTATACAATCATTAATTATTTGGAAACTTGTTGAATGAATCGGCTTCACACCAGAAGGTTTGACTAGTGAAGTTGACTTTCAGTACGTACTGAAGACTCAGTGAAGAAATATGTAGTTTTAAATTGGATACTACTTAAGTATTATGTCTTCTTTGTTAAAAGAGAAACACAAGGATCAGCTATTTTCTAGTTTAGTGCAATGCTGAGGTTAAAAACTCCATTGTGATAAGCTGGCATCCCTAAGCATCTAATTCCCAGGAAGTGACTTACATCTTGAAAAGTGGCTCGCTCATTTTGCAATTCCTATTTTTCTTTTTTTTTTTTTTACAATATACTAATAAGTACCACTTTGGAAGAATCACACAATTTATTTTAGTCTTTGCTATGAATTGAAACTGAGGCATTATGGAGTGCTTGCAAGGATTCCTCATTTTTGAATTTGATGCTCTCAGCGTTTAAATGGCACCTCTTGAAAAGATTCATACCTTTTGAAAAAAAGTCCAATTTCAGATCTGCAAAGACAATATGGAAAAATTAATGCCTCTGAAAGAAATCTTGAAACGCAAGATAGGTTTATAGAAGCAGATCGTGTAGTATGATTTTATTTCTATTCCACTAACCTTCCTTCTATATCTGAGATTGTTTTTGATAGAACACACTACTGATGGAAATGCAAACATCCAAGAGAAAATAGATTTTTTTGAAGATCAGAAGGAGCAGATTTCCCATAAAAGATGGGGTTCACTGAATTTCTAGGCACACAGAATTTTTTATTATACGTGAATTTTTTATGAACCAACATTAAGAAAAAGAGTTTCCATGGGGCTAAAGGAAACATAATGTGTCAGACTGAATGGAATGAATGAGAGATAATAATGATAATGAGAGCTGAAATTCATCCTGGGCTTATCTTCTAAGAGCTCAAGGCATTTCACATGTATGGAGATTTTTTTTTCCCCTGTAGGAATTTTCAGAAGGATGCTGACCCATCAGGAGGCCACAGGGAAATAGTTTCATTATCCCTTAGTGCCGGGCTGTGTAAGAAGAATATTTTCCTTTCCAGAGCCTACAATGCGGTGAAACATACATAGTAATTCTGATTGTATAAGCTTAGAGTCCCTGGGGCCCCATTTCAGGGTCTGCAAGGGATTTAAGTAGAAACACTGAGAGTATATAAATATGAAAATGTTGCTAAGACATTCCCTTCTTCTTGTAATATTCTCAAGGTTCACTTCTCTTAGCCCTAACAATCAATCCTCATTATGGGCCTTTTTGGGGTGATACTGAAATGAGAACATGTGTGCTAGCCATTTTCCAAGATTGAAATCAATCTGGGCAACGGTAAGAAGACAGATTTTAGAGCAAAAAAAAAAAAAAAAAAAAAGTCATAGTACTTAAAATGGACAGTATGTCTCGAACAATCAACTAATGAGAGGAAAAAACAGACTAATCAAAAGGAAATGATTTGTTCAACATGATTCAAATCTGCAGTACACAAATGAGAGGGAACACTGGGGTCCATCTTCCTTTCACAGTTAGAGAGGGCAGGGCTTTGAAGGAAAATCACTAATGATATTAGCTCACATTACAATTGAACCAAACCCCCGATAAGGCATGTATTAAACTCCTTTCTACGTCACAGAGTAAAGTGCAAAAGGGCTGTGAGATAGGCCCTCCTTCTTCCAGGTCTTGCCGCATTCTGTCTTCCAAGTGGTATAGACACATCATTCTAGAAGAGCTGCTCCTTTTCTTCCCTAGAGGGAGAAGTCATTAATTACATCAATTTATTTGCCATCATCACTTTCAACTCTAAATGAGCAAATGAAGAACTTTCCTTTAATAAAGAGGTAATTTGTTCAAATTTAGTACTGGGATCTTCTCTAGATTATTCCTAACATCTATTTCCCTTGCTTCTGAATGGACACCTCCAGGGATTAGCATTGACTCGCTACAAGGATGTTATATTAATTACTGGACTATTCTTAATGTTAATGTGTGAACATCCTTCATTATAATGGACTGCTACAGTCTGGCTTCCTCTGGAGTATAGCCACTGGCCCCAGTTTTGCCCTCTAGGGCAACACAGATTAGAATTGAATGCTTTCTCGTGACACTGGTTTTCACATCGGAAGACCGTCCCCTCATTCCTCTCTTCTCCAAAATAATGAATTTCAAAAGAACAAAAACAAAGTGGCTCCCTTTAATTCTGAATTAAAGTTAGAAAAAAAAATAACTCAGTCTCTCATATCTATTAATGACCTTTAAGAGAAGTAGTAGGGAACCTTCGTGTCTTCGAGCATGAATCACAGAAAACATAGCCACTATCCAGCCACCGCTTACTGCATTGAACACGTTTTCTTGCCTAATGAATTATTTCTCGTGTAGTGTTTGTAAACTCAGAAGATTGGATTAGGTGACTATTGTATTTCCCAGTTCTACATGTCATGTCTTCACCCTTTATTTAGGAGAAACAGAGCCAGGCTTACCACCCCCTTGAAATTCTATTTTGTTAGTAGATAGTAGCTTTAATCCATGCATACCAAGTAAATTCCAAAGCATTTTTAAGATGAATGGCCTTGAGCAAACTATAATAGGATCCTACAGTAGCCACAGTCCAAAACTGAGAAGCAGAAAACGCCCCAGCTGTTGTACAGTTCCTGGAAGATAATCAGATCTGTGGCAAAACAGATTAAACAGATTTTTGGACCTGTGAAGGCTCTACAATCCCACTCTGGTTTGGCCAAGATAACATACTTTATTATGTTAATAAAAACAGTCTATAGTTGCTGTGTGCTTTGGGAAGGAGTGCAAATTAATTTTCTAATACTATCTTATAGAAGGATAACGGTGCAGTGCAATCCGTAGGAGGCTCATAGTTTCTGGGAGACCAGGTCTGAGCAGCACTTCTGCACGTCTAGATGAACTGATGCACAAAATGCAACAGTCATGGGCCTACTCTAAGTAACATGTAATAAATAAACATTAAAAGACTTCACTTTAAAGTGGTAAATTCCAGATGTCACTCTAGGAACAGAACTCAAATCTTCTCATGCTAATTTAGCTTTGTGTGTGATAGTGAAAGGCAGCTTCCTGGAATCTACCTACAATTAATCATGAGATGATTTGTATCATTTGAGATAAAAATCTTGGCATTTGGAAACATATTTCATTTCGACTAATCAGAGGAAGTTACAGTTGGGAGTATTTTCTATTCCAGAATATGGTCTGAAAGACCAAATAGCTCTTCTGTTTCTTCCGAAAGAACACTGAGTAGCAAGGTTAGGAAAGAATAAAGGAGCTCTCTGGTCTCTGGCATCGCATGCTAAGATTCATTTCTCGATCTGGGGGTGTGCGCGCGCGTGTGTGCACGTGTGCCTGTGTCTCCCTCTCTCCGCTGCTTTCCTGTAGTATAACTAATAATCTCTTGAACATTGCACAGATGTTTTCCCCGTTCGGTGGCATACTTATTTTTCAAGTGGCTTCTGAGAGCAGATGTTCCCATGTGTCTTTGTAACTTCTTTTCAGTTGTTGCTTTTGCAGCATTAAAAACAAAACCAAGAAAAAAAAGTACAGGAGTGGAAAGGAAGAATGTAAAGAAGCCCAATTTACATCGCTGATGTTCTGTCAGAACAGAGGGAAAATAAAGACCAGGGTATGTTTCACTTTTTTACTATGAGTTTGTGAAAGAACTTCCATGCCATTCAGTGGAATTTCATAAATATTTATTGAAAACCTATGTCTAAGGCCCTGGGCTCAGTTCTGGGAGGGTTCAAAGTAGGCAGATGTCGCATAGGGTTCAGGGAGGATATTTGCAAAACCGAAAAATGTATATGCAAGTTAGTATCTCAAGCAGAAGGCAAGAATAAAGAATGAAAGTTTAGAACAGATGCAAGGAAAAGTAAATTATCAGCAGAGTCCGGGTGTTGCCTCGTGTGGTAAAATAATTGGGATTTTAGATGCAGAAGGTGGTTTAAAGATAGAGTATAAAGAAGCATGAATGATTGACTGTTAAGAGTTCATGATTGGTTAGATATGTACTGGTGAATATTTTGAATACAGGAGGAACAAAATCAGAGCTGTGAATTTTGCAATATTACTACAGAAGGGACTGTAGTAATATTACACATGGGAAGGACTGAGGAAAACAGACAGTAGAGACAGGGAAACAGCTCCCAGTGCTACTGGCAGAGAACTCGTAAGGTGAGATGTCACCTGTCAACGTAGGAAGGACATAAAGAGATCGATGTCAGAGAATCACTGTTTGGAGACTGTGCCTTTTGTTTCTTTTCCTCCTGAACGATGGGAGTTCGAAAGACAAGAGGAGCAGTGATTCTATTCATAGAACTGAGGATGTCTAAAGAAAATGCTAAGGTGGGGACAGAGATGATGAGCTTGATGTGCTGGGAACGCATCCTGTGCCTGACATCCGATAGGCAAAGCTCGTCTGGTGTCAGGAAAGTGGTCTCATGCTGCAGGTAGATACAGTATGAGGCTGACTGTAGGAGTAAGAGGTTTATCAAGAAAAGGCCGAGAAAGACTGAGGAAGAGGAGTAAGAGCAGGACCTTGGCAATAGGGTGGTACTGACAAGGGCCAGGGGAAGAAGAGGCTGGTAAGGTGACGGATGCTGCAAGTTCAGTGAGGCAGTAAGAAGATCTGTCAGGGTACAGAATAGTTCCACAAATGGGGGAGACCTTCCCTCATTCCATACCGCAGGAAGTTTGAAGGAATACTGACAGATTCAGGAATTTGGCTATTACAAGGTTTGTTGAGTTAAATTTGGGTGGATGGTTGGAATTAGAAGTGCACTGCAATTTTGGCTTCAATTATCTCATGTTTTTATAGATAACGACGTTTCGTATCTGTTTTTCTTGGAAAGACTGAACTTGAACTTAGCTCAGAGTCCAATATACTGAAAATATACACAGAGTTGAAGAGAGTTCACATTCTTTTACTGGATGAATTTCTGATCTCTCAGTCATCACGTGCGGGAGCTGAGAGCCTGCCGACGTGATGAGAGAGAGCTCCACTCCTAACCAGGGTGCCAGAAATGTCATAATGTCTCATGTTCCTCTCTGCACGTTGCCCTCATTGCAAAAACATCCACCAAACCTTCTTTTCTGTGGATCTATCTGTCACTCATCTAAACCTGTATGTTTCCCACTTCCCCAATTTGCCTGATTATACTAATATCATGGCCTGGCAGGACAACCTCCCAGTATCCATAGGTTGGCTTTCTAGAATTATCTTCTTGTGAGGGTTTCCATCTTCTGCAATTCTTTCTAGTTTTGTTCCTTTAGAAGTGTTGGAATGCATGACTGTCTCTCAGCGACTGAAGTTCTCTCTGATCTCAGTTCTACCAGGCTCTAATTTTTGAAAATCATTACAACATATTCCCATAGAATAATAGACAAAAATATTATACTTAAGTTCATCCCTGTACATTTTCCAATTCTTAGAATTGCATTCTTTATATTCAACCTGAATCTTTTTCCCCAGTAACTTCAGAATTTAGTGATTCTACTCCTCTGGAGGGAGAATAAGAGAGCTCAAGCTAGTTATTTAATGTATATTATTGCTTCTTTTTCTACTAAGACTGATACAATTATATGTGAGAATGGATTTAGAAGTGTTTCATAAAACCATCAAGCATTAATAAGTTTGAATTATTTAATCATTACTGTTATATAAGTAGGAAACTATCAGTTAGAATAAACAAATATGGGTTAGGATAACTGATGGTAAAAAAATATATATTAATTATCAAAATAGAAAAGCTTGTGATATAAAAAAAAATTTTAAGTTTGTACTACCATATAATGAAGGAACAATGCACAGTTATCCTTGTTAGCACTAATCAGTCCTGGAGAGCACCTCCACAGGGCAGAAATTGATTAGTTAGGATTTGTAATACCAACGTAAGATAACACCAATTGTAATGCAAGTATAACATTTATAATATCGATCTAAATTCATCAATAAAATGTTTCATTATATTCAATCTATTCTATAAGAAAGTATGGAAGTGTGGAACACATTCAGAAACATTTCCAGCCCAAATACGTGAAATCTTTCAAGAGTCAATTCAGCTTCAGATATTTGCAAAATGTTTGTGCAGGACACTGATTTTCTTGGTACTCTGGCTAAACCCAGCCATTTAGCACATGCATTGCACCTGGTCATGCCCAAGCTCTCCTTCTCGGAGTAGAGACAGGCACAGCCTTATTCAGCAGAGTCTTTCTTTCAATGCTCTTTATTTTTCTTTATATGGTCTAATTCATCCTTGCATTTCTGTTGTCATGATCTCTAAAAACTCCTATCTCTTAAATATTTGACCAGTATGGAACAGAGGATTTTAAAAGACAAAATAAAAACTCACCATTTATCCAACTTGTGGAAGGACAAACAGTATTATAACAGGTAGCTACAGAATTTTTATTTGCTTCCCTATATTTTGAATGGTTAAAAATAATCAGAACATACCCGGGGTTCTGTGTATAAAAGCCACACCTTCAAGGAATAAGAAAATATCTTCAGTGGATTAATAAATATGTGATATAGAAAAAAAAAGACTTATTTTTTTCCTATAAAAGTGCCTTCCAACAAGTTTTATGCCAGTGGGTGCTTAATGAATAATACAGAGTTACCTTTTAACTAGTTCCTGCTCACCATGGTTCTCATATGAGAAATTTGAATGTCTTCTCCTGACCCTAAAAAAGTTTATATGTGAGTTGTTCTTAGAATAACTCTACAATAGAAGTTGTATCTATTGACAGCTTCTAAGCAAGAAATTGTATCAATAGATAGTTATATTTTGCTTTTAACTATTGTCTGTCTTACCAGGAAGATGTGGTGCTTTTAAGACATACCATTAAGATTGTGAACTATCTTGAGGGCCACTTCCATTCTTTCCAAGGTAATTGGCAAGAACTGATTTATGCCCAAGAACAGAGATTGATGGGTGATGGACAGTCTCTCTATGGTTAAAGAAGAGTTGAACCAGAATTTACCATAAGGGGGGAAATACAATAAGGCCCATATATGTGGCTTATTATTTTATTACTTCTGGGTACAAAGAGGAACACATATCCTATGCAAAGGAGAGTAAATGTTAGCCACAAAGAACTTGTTCTATAATGAATGACGTATCTTTCAAAATTCAGAAGAATTGGGATTGAAGTATTCAACTTTGCTTCTTTTGTTTCAACCACACGTTTACAAATTTCTCCTTCCCTTTCTGTTTCTTTATTAAGCCAGGGTGTGATAGTTGGACACCTATGTAGATTTCTTAGTAGAGTGTTGTGAGTGTTGTTGTCACTGAAGAATAACAAAGTTCCTCCCACTCTTCATTCATTCGAGAAACAGTTAGCTCTGCCAATTCTGTCTATGTCAAACTTATCAGTTTTAATACTCTATGTTAAGGTTGTGCTGAGGAAATGAAGACTGGAACCAGGACCAGTAAAACGCATAAACAGGAAGTAAAACCCATCACCCATAGAAAACAAAGACTGTGTTCAAAGCCACACAGGATATAGTTGTTTATTGGACCCATACATGATTCTGACATCAGATACCTGCTTATTCTAGAGACTTGAAGAGGTCTCTTACCTAAGAGACTGTGAATGAGGAGATGATTTTCTTTCCCCTAGCAAGGAAGTGATATCCATCTGTCCATCCATCCATCCATCCAGTCATTCATTCACAGTTTTTTATGTACTATGCATGAAGTTCTTCAGTTCTCACAAAGAAAAAAATTTCTAAAGATATTTCTGAATGTATTGCAATTAATATATATATAATTATTGAAGTAATGAATAACAGTCACAAATAAAAAATAAAAATTTTTGCAACAGAATAGCCTGTTGTTGCCTCAACCCTCCTGGATAGTTCTATAGGACTAGTTGGAGATGAGCCATTTGGCATGCAGGCTGGTTGTTTATTATTATCACTATTGTTGTTACTATTAAAATATACACTGCATTTCATTCTCCTCAGATACTGATGTTCTGTCTTGCCCTCTTCTATGACAAATAATTTAGTTTTTTAAATTTATATTTACTGTCAGTCTCATCTAGGTTATCAAGAGAAGGAAATGTTTTGTGTTTTATTCTCTGATGTGTCCCAAGCCCTTGTAAGTATGATTGGGAAAAAGTAGGCACTAAATAGATATGGGTTTAATGAACGACTCATATCTTGTATTGAACAAGAGCTCCTACTATGCTCTTACTTTGCTCACGAGTGCTTCTTATGAACAAGGGAAAGCCTGCATATCTTCACTGTGTACAGAGATCCTGGATTATTTCAGCTTGAAAAGTAGAATGTGGACCATCAATTACTGACAGAATCTGCATATAAGGAATGTAATGTCCCTACAATGTTTCAGATACTACGCTAAGTGCCTTGCATAGATCTCATTTCATTCACGAAAAGCTCTAGGGGCACTGTTGTGTTTTATAAAATATTTTTTATCATTCTACATTTTTACTGAGGAAGGGGGTCCCTTGCCCAAAGTCACATCATTAGTAAGCTTAGCTATAACTAAACAACATGTCTTGTGGCCCATATTATAACCCCTCTCTGATGTATAATTCTCATGTAACGTGTTAAGAGGAGTTTCTAAGCTCGTTGAAACAAAAGGAATGGGAAATGTTAGGGGATCACACGTTTCTAAGAGCCAAGGATCATATTTTGTTTTTCAGGGGAAAGAAAGAGAGAGAAGCAGCTGTGTTCATCCATCCCTGGCAAAGCCTTTGTAATACCCACATAAGTCAGTAATTCCTTCACTTACTGCAGCAGTTAACAACCTTAAAAAATGAAACCAGTCAATGCCCTCAATGACCCTTTCCCTTATTCACACGCGGTTCTGGCCATAACCTGTCTGTCTTTTAAAAATAATCTCTAAGGTTCAGGTCACACTGCCTCCCCTTGGATTGTTTGTGTCCTGGACTGTGGGAAAACTGCTGCTGATTATGTTGTCTGGACAAATGGATTTCCAGATAAGGGAAAACCTTCAAAATGAGCAAGGAAGTGGTTTCTTTGTCTGTCTACCTATTTTTTTCCCTAATGGATAATCTGAGTATCAAAGAGAAACTTCACCACACCTCTTACCTCAAACGAAATAAATATCGTTACATCTGAGATGTGGTTCAGCTTTAAGGATACTGATGAAACTTTAAAAAACTGATTAGAATATAGAATTAGCTTGCTTACTTTAGTCACAACTGGAAATGATTGGAATCACCTAAACAGTGACAAACACAGGGTCAAAGAAAGACAGCAGGAGATTTATTATAGATAAGTCCATGATATAAAACCATCAAAATGGGGCACAGAGAAAAGCTAGTGAATCTATATTTCCAGAGGGGGCTAAGGATGTTCATAGCTACTGGGATTTGGTTTAAAGAGATGCTGAGTGACAGAGAATGCAAGATCTGACCTATATTATTTAGGAAGCATGGTCTGTGACAGACAGATGTGGATGTGGCGTGATCAGACACAGGTTCTGATCACAGTTGAGCCTCCAACTTAATGTGTGGCTTTAGGCAAAGTTAGTCTCTTCAATGTGGTTTCTTTGGCTCTGAAATAAGTGAGGGTGAAGTATTTTTTTATATTATCTTACAGAATTATCATTGGTATGAAATAAGATCACATTTTCTATTGACTTAGAAGTCGAAGTTAAAAGTAGGATGCAACAACAACAACCACAACAACAAAAAACAAGAAAAAAGAAAAAGGTAATACCATAGTTCTCCCCAACACACACAGCCCAAATCATATAAAAAGTGAAAAATTTTTATATTTCTCCATTATACTTTTTTGTTCTCTAATTTCTTTTTGTGATAAACATCTCTTCACCCCACTTTTTTCAGCTGTTTCTTTTCTTTGTATATAAGAGAAGGAAAGAAGTAGAGAGAGAAATATAAGTATGTAAGTGTCTTAGTCAATGAAGGCTGCTGTAACAAAATACCACAGCCCAAATGGCTTATAAACAACAGAAATGTATTTGCAACAGTTCTGGAAATAAAGGCATCAGCAGATTCTGTGTCTCGTGAGGGCCTACTCCTTAGTTCATAGATGGATATCTTTGCACTGTGTCCACATATGATGAAAGGGTATAGGGTGAGATGGCTTTCTGGGAGCTCTTTTATAAGGTCCTGATGACTAATCCTAGTCATAAGAATTCTGTCCTCATGACTTTAGGACCCCCCAAAGGCCCACCTCTTCATACCATCAAATTGTTGGCTAGGTTTAACATATAAACTTTGGGGAGAAACAAACGTTCAAACTATTGCAATAAGGAATATACATTTTGAAGGCTATAAAAAGTAAAATACAAGGATATTCCAAGATTAGCTTTCTCTAGTCTACTGAGTTTGAAGCTAGAATCTTAAGAAAGAATAGAAGGAAGAGTTTCCCACGTGGTAAAGAATGCACAAATATTAAGTATGGGGCAAATATTGACTGAATGCGTACACCATATTGCTTTAAGCCCTGTTGACTTTAGTATTAACAGAATAGGGAAAAAGCCATTTTACACTCTGTAGATAATGGAGTTGACTTGAGTGAACTCATGCAAGGTCACTTTAAAAAAGTTTCTAGGCTCACTTAGAGGGTGAACGCGAGGAGCTGGAAATTTTGAGCATTCACCTTGTATCCTTGCTCTGGTGTTTGTCATTTTCAAAGATGCAAAGCAATATTTTGGAGCTATAAATATTAGCAAATAGTAAGCCAAGTTATCTTTGAAAATAATGTAACACAACCTCATCTGACCTAGGCTGATCAGGAGCTCTTGCCAGTAGCTGGGCAAGCATAATTGAAGATAAGTCATCTCAGAGACAGTAATGTGAGTCAACTATCAGGTGGGAGTCTATTTACCAAAACAAAAAGTTACAACAACCAAAACTTTGATGGAAAAATAAAATAGTGTGAGGAGATTCTCCAGTTCTTATATCCCCTTAGATTCAAATTATCTGACCAAAAAATAAAAGGTAGCAGACATTCAGGCAAAAAACAAAATAATATAGAAAAAAAATTACTGGCTATTTCAGATCCCAGAGGTGTTACTGGGACAAAACACACCTGCGTGAGCACATCCACACACCCAGAAGAGTTAGGTGAAGTGATTCGTGTTGCTTCCCTGTGTTTCTCCCTTTATTTTGTTCTAATGGATGTAGTTCTAGCCTGCTGTTTGTCCTCCTATAAGAGAGAAGAAGAGAGCAAGGCAAGTGAAGGAATGCCATCATTGTTGGTAACCGGTGCCTTGTACAGCTGCCTCATTAGAATGAATCAAAAAGTAGAGTGGAAGAATTGTTAGATATGAGTCTACCATTAAGGAAAAGATATTTTCCATGCTTATACCAGAATTCCTCTTACACAGAAAACTGTTTGATACCTCAAAAAACCATTTAAAGTAGTAGGTAAGACTATTTCAGGTAATAGTTAATGGAAGACAAATTATTGAAGGGGTAGCTAAACCGCTCTGCATTATACATGACCTAGAAGGGGTGTAGAGAGAGGTAGCTGGGAAATAGATCTGAAGGCGTGTTTAAAGAGTGATGTTCTAGATATGGTTTCCAGTGGTTTTGTTGTTGTTGTTGCTATAACATAACCTCTTTACCTTCCTCCTTTATTCTTCAATATGGCTGGCATGTAAAGAAGTTTTGTGTAAAGATTGTTGTTTTGATGGTAGTTCAGAAGGCCACTGAGTTCCCCACCTGGATCAGCAATGTAAATACAGGCAACCTGGGTATGGCATTGGGTGATTCATAAACGAAATTTAGAGGAAGCAGCAACTGGCACCACAAAAGTTGAGGAAAATGTCAGCCTTACAGGAATTTGCAAGAAATCTTAGGAAACTGGATTTTCCACAGGATGTATATTTTATCTGTCCACGATGTTGGGAGAATATAAGACCAATTGACATCTGGTTTACAGAGAGAATCACAGGTTTTTGCACAAACAGCTTTTCTCCTGAAAGTTATTTATTTCTGATGTTTACATGAAAATATGGCTGTTGGTACAAAACAGGGGGTTTTGTGTATTAGAATCATGGAATTCCAGCACTTGGTCTTTGAGAACCTCTCACCCTGGAGATTCATTGTACAGGTGAGGACAAAGTCCACATGCCAGCTAACAGCAGAATCAAAGGCAGAACCAAACTCTTTTGACTCAACTAATACAGAGCAATTATCCAATCTATTAGACTGCTTCAGTTCTCAGATGATAATGGCCATTTTTTTCCTTAAGAATTTATTAATGACTTACTAAATTTTATGTATTTGAACACTTAAATATATATTAATTTATATTACTTGGACCCTGAGACTCTATTAGATAAGTAGGTTAAACATAGAGAGACCAAGTGCATCTTGAATCAAAAAGCTTGGAGAGCGGGAAGACCAATTCCAAAATAAACTTTTAAAAAAAAGGCAAGGTATATCCACTTCTACTCTCTCAGGGGTAATGTATAGCTCCCCAGAGAATAGCATTTGAATATCTGAGGGCTGTTACAGAGTTTCAAGCTCTGTAGAAATGTACAATTTGAGATGAAAATACGAGAAATGGAAACAGACAGAATCTCTGACTCAGAACTGAAGTTAGTAGCTTGAATTCATCTCCTCATTGCTCTAGACTAGAAGTGGTAAAAAGAAAAAGGATTTTCCTTGAACACATGAAAAATTAATTTTTTAACAAAAACTTTCCTCTTTTGTCCTCCTGGAAAATCATCCTAGGACTTCCAGATGCTGGACAAGTCAAATAGTATAGATACAAAAGTAGCTCTATTCCTGCTAAGTCAATAAGCACTAAGTATTAGCATTTTACGTGTGATCGCTCATTTAATAATTATTTCTCCTGAGGGATATTGGTGCAATTAGCAGGGTAAAAAAGCACCCAAAGCCAAGAAGATGACCTGATAGTACAACAGGCCGTATGTCAGAATTGTGCTCCCTAGTCAATTTCTCCATTTTTATACATTTTCCTTTATTCAGAGACTCTGAACAACACCAAGGGAAAATGGACATTCAGTAAAAGAAGTGTTTAGGGCCCTGATTCCGCCTTGTGTCCCCTGAATTGGAGGACATTAGAAGATTATAGGTCACTGTGACAAGGGAAAATGAATTGGAACTAGATTTTAGGTGATTTCTCAGGGTAGGTTTATGACTTTAGCAGCTTAGGGGTGGTAATGGTCTGTAATTTGAGGGAACTCAAAGTTGGAAAATCAAATCATACTCAGCACTGGGAACACTTAAAACAACGTAAAGAAGGAAGCAGAAACACGGTTTTTGGGCTTTTAATCCTGTCTATTCTCTAAATCAAGAGTTTATAAAATATTTTAATATATTCCTTGGAGACTCCAAGCTCTGATCTTTGGCTTCCTCTTCCCTCTGTAGCTGGTGTATAAAGCAAGCACAGAAAGGAGAATTTGGCACCATTTGTTGCTAGTCTTAGGGAAACCAAGTTCAAAGCCAGAGATAAACATTTCTGTACTGTAAAATTTTGAAAGCAATAGTGCTTATCTCACTCAGTTTGAAAAGCAATGCAAATTCAAGTGGCTCTCACTTTTCCCTCAATTTAGAAAATCCTCAGTGTCCTATGTGTGAGAGCTTTACTGCGCATATAAGAGAACATGATATTTAAAAATCAACATTTAAAAAATCCTTTATCATCCTTCTAATTTTTACTTTGGAATATTAAAGATCACTCTCATTTTCCTTTCTTTCACTGAGTCTTTCCTAGTTTGTGCACATTTTTACAATGGTAATGCAGCCCTGTTGAATAGAATCAGGGCCGTACAGGACACATAAATCTGGACAAATCTCTTTTCTGGAGTGGGCAGTGAAGACACATCCCGAGTTAACAAACCAGCAACACATTGTCTTTGATGTGGCTGCCCAAATCCTCACCAGTGCAGAGTCTGGCAGTCAGACGTGAAATTCTGATGGAAAGATAGATCAGAACAGAGCAAAACATATTATATAGGGACTTCTTCTCTCCCAGCTGAGTTCTTTGTTTCTGCAGACATTAAAATTCTCTTGGGACAGCAGGAAAATTCTCCCTCTGCTCCAGTTCTTCCTAAGCCAGAGGAGCATGTAAACACGTGTCGTATGTTTTGAGCAGGACAACTCGATCACCAAGTACCCTGATCATTCAATTTGCTCCATTTGCCTGGATTTCTCTGGCACTTAGGCTAAATTATTAAAATGACTTGTGGGCCACGCCCCTTTCCACCTGTGGATTTAGCCTTTCCACGCAACTTTCAGAAAAGTGTAAGCATTTACTGGGGTGACCGTTGGGAGGGTATTTCTCCTTGGGGTAACTTTCATAACTTCCTTATGTAATTCTATTCTGGCTTTCCTCACTAGGAAAATAAGATGATATTAGCATTTTTAAAGGCTGTCTCTCTGCATTTGATTGTATAAATCAGTTTTCTCGCTGAAGTCAAAGGTCACTCTTCTTGCTGCATAACAATTCTTTCAGCCTCCTATTAAACGCTGGCCTCATTTTGCTTTGTAATAGAAAGCTTCACTTTGGCATGACTCTCATTCAAAAGGGAGCGGCCCACATCATAAATTCCTTTTAAGCAAAATGAGAAAACACACATTTATCAAATAATTTGCAGTTAGGGAGGCTACAGTTACGATTGCATCAAAGAACCTCAGCCAATCGTCCCTAGGAGCTGCCAAATCCCTGTGTCTGACAGGATATTGAATAGCCAATGAGTTTATTCCCGCATAACGTATTTATAGAATCTTTTACAATGTGGAGAAGAGGAAAGAGATGTGGCTTTTTGAAAAATATTTTCCAAGCCAATGTTAGCGAGGCCACGCCAAAGCTGAGAAGTACTTTTGCAGAGAAAATAGCGTGCTTCTGCGGGTATTCTAACATGATGAATGACAAAGGCAAAATTGAATTTACGTCTCCATTTTGGGTCACTCACTTGCATAGATGTTGTGTTTATGACAACACCGAAAAGGGCAGCTTCTTGTTTTGCTTTTTGTGAATTATTCTAATAGCATCTTTTTCACTTATACACAGCCGAGTTTAAGTCCAACCTTCACCAGGAATGTCCCGCCATGGAGGATGTGAGTTTTAGCTTAATGAAAGAGCTCCTTCCTGTGTATTGCATTTCACCTTGTACAAACAACACAAGAATATAATTTGGCCTGCTAAATTATAGAAAGCTTCGTTTGAGTATATTTTTCCCTTTTACTGATACGTGTCCTAAGCATACAGTCCACTCAGCTTTTGAGTCTTGAGGGTATTATTTTCAAAGAACTTACTAATGTAGAAAAACAATGGAATGTCCATTCCATCTACATACCCACTTGCAATTTTTTTTCTGTTATAGTTGAGGTTTAATTGCAAATCCCGAGATAAAGTTGGCCCAGAGAAATCTTAAAAAATAAACTAACCAGCAAAAGCCAAAGTCAATTCCATACGTCATCATGAGGAAACTAGTGCCTGAATTTCTCAGGTGGTTTTTCCCATCATCCTGATGAACCAGTCAAACTCACGAGACAGGCATGAGAAGTATAATATAAAAAAATGGAGCAGAATCAGATGAAGGCCTTTGGTGCTGCAGCTTCTACTTGTATTACTTTTTCTTATTTGTTCTCCCCTCTTTCTCTTCCTCTTCTCCTTTCCTTCTCTTCTTCTATCTTTTCTAACATGTTCATTTCATTTCTTAGAAATCTCCAACCCGTCAAGACGCCCACTTCACTCACTTAAATCCTACAAGTGGCTATGCCAGGTTGTGAATTTAGAGCTCTTGTATCTTTCGATTCAGCGCAGCGCCTACAATTTTCTAACCCCAGCCCCTCTGATGTACAAGCCTTGTTGTGATCCTCTGGGCTGAAGCTGTGACTCTCTGGAATGTCACATCACAAAATGGTTTTCAGAAACATCTGTTTTGTTAGATGGCCATGTGCAATGCAAGCTAAAAATATGACATGCATTTCCAGAGAGCTACTTTACCCACCCCTGGCATTTTTCCCTTAAAAAAATGAAGACACACACACACAATTCTGAAGGAACTCAAAAGACATAATACCGGGAACAGTTCATTTCTCAGAAATTCCTGAAAGCTAGAACTGTATCCTCCCTCACAATCGCAGACTCAATCAGTATCCTATGGGGGGGGGGGCGGTGGTTGTGGCTGTAGTTGTAAGAGGCAGCCTGATCTAATTGATCCCAGCCCCTCAGGGAGGATGTTCTTCACTTAATTAAGAGCACAGCCACCTGCTTGGTATATTGGCGTCTAGCAATTCACTTGAGCAGGTCCATCGGCGGATTAGGGCACCCGCTTTTACTGCTGCGTGGTACTGAAACACCAGCATATTAAGCTCTAAAGCTGGTTCTTAAACTGTCATAATGCTGGCTGAATTATAGCTGATTGGAATACCGAACAGAAGAATGCCGATTGGCTGAAAGCAAATCAAATCTGAGAGAAACCAGGCTGCACTAATAGAATAATAAGGCAGAAGGCTTGAAAGAAATTATTTATACATTGCTTCATGAAGGTCTGATCGTTCATTTAGTTTATGTTCTCTAAGCCACTATCCCCTCTGAAACATTTAATCAAAACCAACTTTAGCATCCTATTTACTGTGAAGGAGTATTGGGACACTTGTGCCCACTAAAAAAATTCATGTTTTATATAAGAACAACAGATTTTGTTTGGCCTTTTTTATCATGTACCTGTTATACACACAGATAAAACCATTTGTGAGAATAGGGATGATTTGGCAGTTTATAGGTTTTTAAAAACCCAGGTGATGGCCAATTTCTAAACAGATTGCAAGGATTTCTTGAATGTTTAGTTATCAGAGCAAAGCCCAAGTGAATGCAGTTTGTTATTTAAAAATTATTTAAAAAACTAAAGGTTCTAAGTTTTGCCATTATGATGGAGTTATGAATTTATTAAAGTGCTAATTAGAACTGTTTAGCATACGAAGTTAAAGGGCACCAGCAAACTGGCTCAGACCAAGCTTGTATTTGTTTTGCATGACTTCACTGACTTTTTTTTTTTCTGTTCTTAAATTCTGCTTCAGCTTTCTGTAGCAATGCCAATAGTTAATGAAATGCTAATAGTTAATAGTATGGGAGAAGTGAGGTAAAAAGGTATAACATTCTTTTGATGTAAAAAATGGAAATATTTTGATCAAGTATATGAAGTTCCTACCTTTTAAATTCTAAAAGATTCATTACCTTTAAATGTTTCAAGCTCTTTCACATGAAAGGTACTGCAGAAATGTAGTGATATGGATGTTTCATCCTCCATATGTTGGTAAGAATATTTATATGGTAAACTTTTTTAAAAAACTTCTGTCTTAATTGAGTGGTCCAATACAAGGAATGATAATGGTTATTTATGTTTGAATAGGTCTATTTTTTGGATTTATCACTTTTAATGAAAATATAGAAATATTTTTATATATTTATATTTTATTTGTATTTATCTTTATATATTTATATTTTTATAGTACAATATATAAATATTTGTACTATATTTTAAAGTTCAAAAAGACACATAAAAACAGTCTAGTGCAAATGTCTTTATGATAAAATAATTTTTCTTTTTTCTGGGTAGATGCCTCGTAGTGGGATTGCAGGATCAAATGGGAGGTCTAATTTGAGTTCTTTGAGGATTCTTTACACTTCTGTTTATTGCAGCTCAATTTACAATTGCCGAAACGTAGAAACAACCCAAATGTTCACCAAGCCAGGAATGGACTAATAAGCTGTGGTATATGTATACCATGGAATACGATTTGATTCAGCCATTTGAAAAGATGGAGACTTAAAATCTTTTGTATTAACCTGGATAGAGGTGGAACACATTCTTCTTACTAAAGCATCACAAGAAATAGAGAAGCAAGAATCCAATGTACTCCATTATAATATGAAGAAAGTAGATGAGCTAATACAAGAGGGGTTAGGTAGGGGAAGAAGGGAGTGGAGAGGAGGGAGGAGAGGAGGGGATGGGGGAGTCACAGTGTATGGCACACCTCTTGGAGGCAGGACACAATTATAAGAAGGACTTTACCTAACAACTGCAATCAGTGTAATCCAATTTTTTGCACCCTCGATGAATTCCAAACAATTAAAAAGATACACACACAAATGCAAAAACTCATCCTTGCTCTCTAATTCAGTCTTCTCCACAGTGATGCTCACTTTTGTCAAGTTTTATAAATATTTGTAACTTTTTCTAAAATATGTATGGGGAAGACATTGGGTTTCTGTGAAGGTTTATCATGAGTACAATTAATTTTTAAGAGTTTTTCTATAACTCATTTTCTTATAAACAATGCTTTTGGAAATTTATTTCAGATTAGTGGTGATAGATTTTCCCATTTTTTAAAGGACTGTTGAGTTTTTCATGGAGTAGATGAATTACAGCTTGTTTAATCACTCCTATGTGGATGGAGATTTATGTTGTTTTCAACATTCACTCTTTCAATACTGCAATGAAAATATACACAAGTATTTCTCCATGTCAGAGATCTAAAATACAGTAGCTGTGTCCAAGGCTAATGCCTTCTCTATTTCATAGAGTTGTAGATCCTTCAACATAGCTGAAAATATATATTAATTCTTCATTGCTCCCTCTGCCTATGAACTTTGACCCCAAATAGTCCTCCAGTTCCTTTCTCATTTGATGAAAATTTTTCGTTCTTTTTGCACACTATCTATAATAAGACTACTATTTTTTTTATTACCTAGGTTTTTTTAAATTTCACTTATGACCAACTGATTTATAATGTATTTACTTATTTATTGTCTGGGTCTGTCTGTTTTTCTCTCCACTATATTCTGGTACACATATTAGTGCCCAGTGTTTCACAACATTTGTCAAATTAAAAAAAAAAAAAACTGAATGAAGAATGAAGTTTACCTACACCAACCACATAACTTGGCTTTTGGATATCTTTAAAGCATAAAAAATGGGGAATAGCAAAATGTAACATTTAAATACTTAAAAATATATCATACTTAAATCTTTTAATAAAGTTTCTGTTAAGAAATATACACCTGGGGTGGCGCCTGGGGCTCAAAGGAGTAGGGCATGCTGACCCCATATGCCAGAGGTAGTGGGTTCAAACCCAGCCCCGGCCAAAAACTGCAAAAAAAGAAAATGTATATCTGTTTTTCTGTGCTGGGGAAATTAAGGAAAATGTAGCCTTTGTCCTTGAAAGAAGCAGTGGGTAATAATTTATGAAATCCACCAAATGAAGGAGAAAGAAGAACAGATATTTTGTGATCATCTGAAATATTACTCACTAAAAGCCTTGGATAGTTTAACACAGGTGATTTCTCTGCTTTTGTTACTGGTACAAAATGGAATGATCTATGAGAACTTCTTCTAGCAGGCTTGGTTTGCACCAGGAATATTGACTGCACTTAGCATTGTGGAGTCAGGATCTGCTTTCTAGTTTCTCCCAGTAGCTCTGCCTTTAGAAACTTCCTTCCGTTCACCATCACACTCCTTTTTTCCCCTTTGTGTTGCCAAATCTTCAAGTAGCAGGGTTATTCAGACCATGATATTACATATTACTGATAACCAAATAGAAAATAAGAGTGTAGAACATGGCCGTCAAGCTATCTTCACCCTCTGAAATGAATTTATCCATTGAGCACTTCAGAATGGAAGGTTTGAGGGATCTAATTTTGAAAAGCTAATATTCTTTTTAGGAACATTTTTGTAATTTTATCTCCATAAGCCAAATTTCTTAGATTGAACAAATAATTATCCCCAAAATGCTTCAGATAAAAGTAAATCAGAAATTTCAATGTTTTCCTCAAAGGTCATACAATTATAGAGTAAAATTGGCTTAAGGAATGCAAAAATAAATCCATAAGTACAGGGTTGATTCCTGGGGTAAGATTTATTATTTTACATCATACATCTATGGAATAATATAAAATTTTTTAAAAAATAATTTAAAAAATTAATGTTCCCTTTAAATATGTATATGCACTGATTCCTTATCTAAAAATGCCAGATATAAACTAATGAAAGCTGAGGCTTAAGTGTCTTCACTGGACTCACCATTTGTAACAAATTATAAATAAAGAACTTTAGTCAATGATTAGCGTGGGTGCTAGTGTTATATAAATCTTCACCCTCTATGGTTAAAAACATTCTGAAAAATTAAATGACTAATACATTGTCACTTTTTAGAATACAGAAAAATGTGGTACGTTCCAAATGCTTAGGTTGAAAAAACATTTTGCCAACTTCATGCGTATTAAACAGATGCATGCCATTTGGCCAAAATTAAAAAAAAAAATAAAAAGAAGTTGGTTGGATGAAATGTAAAAGTAACTTTTTAAAAGGCTTCTCATGTATGTCTGCCTTCCCTTTTAATCTCTTTGGCATTTTATAGTTGGCACTTTTCATTGGGCTTTTTAAAAAATCAAATGCTTTCCTATGAATAAGAATAAACCACCAACTTATTTCCATGTTTCCCAAGAGTAGCTCAAAAGTTAGTGTTTTTCTCGATGGCAGTAGCTTCAAAAGGTTCTGTCCATTATGGAAGTCACTATGCTTTAATAGGTGAATTATTCAGGTTTACAATCAAAGAAGTTACCTGGTTGCTTAGTCCATTCTGCACAGAACTCTTACCTATTTTAGGATGCCCTGAATTTCCATTTGGAGTTACGGAAAGGAGAAACTTCATGTTTGAGTTGGGGAAGAAAAGCAAAAGACTCAATTCAGAATCCCGACTTGCAGTTTGGTTTGTCTGGATGAGAAGGTCCCTTCTATTATATTTCGAGGGTTACCTTGAGATTTGACTCTGAGACAAATTCACTTGTCTCTGCTTCGAGAATCATGCTAATGTGAGAACTTGCAAATCTTATCAAATTTCTTGGATATTTAGAAAAATAATGATCGTAAGAATGCAGGATATTTTATTCATTTATTCATATTCATTAATTCATGTAGGTATTCCACAGATATTCAGAGTGCCTACTATGTGCACAGCCTTGTGTCAAACTCCTAGGTATGTAATGATAAAAACAGAAGATAAAACCTCTCTCTCAGGCCTTGAGAATCATGTATAATAGTTTTCAGGCAAAGAGGGACTCATTTCACAAGAACGATGTTTTCTCATCTACCAGCCCCCTAGGAGGTTATGAAGCAGTCTATAGAGATTCTGAAAACTTGGTTTCAGTAACAATTTCATTACTCCATCCAGGTACTCTCTTAAAGGTAGAGAGCGTGCAGTTGTGTCCATGGTTACAGGCAAGGTATTGCCAATCACAGACAGAAACAGAAGCTTACGGTGATTCCTGTGATCCTGTTAGGTATAAGTTTGACGAGTTTGTACAGACAAGGGGAGCCTGAGGCTTACAGTGTCTGCTAGAACCTCACTTTAGCTATTAGAGAGATCTGGCCACAAGGACTGTCAGTTAACTCCAGATTAAAAGAATGAGAAAACAGAAGAAAAGAAAGAAATCAAAACGAACTCAAGATTGACATTACAATCAGGTGACTATCTGGTGAAATAAGCTAATTATTTTAACTGAGAGAATGAGAAGTTGTTATGATGGTAGGAAGGGGAGATTTCAGGTGAAAATAAAATTCCAGCTCAAAGGAGGTTAGAAGAGAAATACTTTCTTTCAGTAAGGAACTTAGGTATTCTAGATGGTAATTATATAATGCAGTTATTTTATAGCTTGCCTGGTAATCTGAGATGAGATGTAGGGGATCCATACCCTTTTCTTCATGCCCATTCTCCAGGTATAAAGTTTAAATCAAACAGTCAAAAAAAAGAAAAAAACCCAAATGAATATCTAAATAAATATATTCATCCAAGGTTGGAATTTCTCCTTTGAGGAAGACAAAAGTGGTCTAGCGAAAGAGGGGAGAAAAATCAGGGTTTATAAAGAGGTTGGATAGAAACCGTTTCATTCTCTCCGCACTTGGCGTTCCCAGGAATGATTATGCTCTCCTTATGAATGTGACATTGAAAATCTGTACTTTTTATAGTACGCAGTGGGAAAAAATGTAAGCTGTAAAATGTTGCTTTAAAAACGTGTTTAAAAACAGTGTTCTGACACTTTATTGCACAATGAGCTCTTACATTAAGCATTTATGGCAGCTACAAATTCACAGCATGGTTTTGATGCAGTAATAAAAAGCACCAAAATGGGTCCAACTGACATTTTACAGCCAGAACAAAGGGTTGAAAGTTTACGGCTCATCTATAGCTCCTACAGGTTACATAGTAGCCACATTATCTGTAACCAGATTACATGTTACACACCCCAGAGGTATTTCTAACAGTCATCAACCACTTTCAAGGGCAAAGAACATGAAATCATATGGTCAAAGTAATTAGGAAGGACCACAGTGTTTCTTCATGACCACCAAGTACATGTGTAGTTCATCCAAAATGCATCCTTGACCAAAAGAATGTACCAATCTCATTTTTCCTCTTTGGACTTTCAATCAGTCCCTAGTCTTTTTGTACCCATTAATGAGATTGCGACAAAAATTCTTCTCAGGTATTTTGTACACTTCCCCTTGGATTCTGGTAAAATACTGAGAACGTCTGTGCTGTTCTCAATTACCTAACACTATCGTACACATGTAGTTGGGTCCTATCTCACCGTACTCAAATTTCCCACTACCATCACCACAAACAGTGGCTCTTTGTCAATACCAGATTAGCATGTTGGCATAGCGATAACGTACCTAGAGATGATCCAAGATACAGGACAATCTCTGGAGTTGGTCGTGTGAAATCTTAAAAAATCAGGTATTTAAAAACAGGTGTTCTATATAATATTAGCAGTTCACATGAAAAGTTTCCCCCAGGGGTCTAAATCTTAAAGGGTACATAGTTAACTAGACTGACAACATTTTCCACAGGAGTGAACAATCTCGGGCTTTACTTAGTTCATGAATTTGTCTATGGAGAAGAATTAGCGTTATTTTCCCAAGCCAAATTTTGTGAAATTGTCACTGCTAGAAGGCTCATGACTTGGATATAGCATAGTCCAGTTTCTCAGCATTGCAACAGAAGCCAAGATGTGTTCTTCCCCGGGGGCTGGTAGCATTTGTCTGAATGCCATGTCCATCATTTTTAATGTTGGACAGACATTTTGAGATTGAGTTATATAAAGATATTTACCAGCCAATCTAGGCTCAATATTCTAGAAAAACTAAGTAGTATGGCCTCAGTAATCAAACTATTTAAAGTGTGTTTTAATTTAAGGAATCATAAATAATATAAATATAAAAATATAAACCCATACGTATTTTACCAAATTTTATCGGTTTTTAGAAAATGTTAACATACCACAGTGTTTTCCCTTGATTGATTTGTATTCTCTTGAATAGCCCATGTATCCTTTAGATAGATAACAGCATGTCTATTGTCAGAAATCTTTGATTCCTTGAAAAATTATCTTACAACGACATAACATCAGTGCAGTTGAAATTCCCGCATTTAAAATTCTGAGATAATTTAAAAATTTCCTTTGTTTCTTTTTGAGTTACCTCAGATTCCTTTAATCATATGGTTTAAAATGTTCTCGTGGATGGATCAAGTTGATATTATCCTTAAGGTGCTATCAACAAGTGTGTGCAGTTGAAGGGTAGAATATATGTTTCTTTTTCTAGTTAAAGATATCATTGGATTCCATTCTACAGATTATCATTCAGTTCTTAATCTTATGGGGGCAAGGTCAATTGTTTATTCTCAGATATAAGCATGGAAAATATACTGAAAATTAAAAATGCATGTGGAAATCTTTTATTACTTTGTTAAAATGAATAAAACTAGTCACGATAAAGTATTCTTTGCTATTTTTTTTACCAGCTGCTTCTAATTATAGGTGTTATCAATAATGTTATAACAATTTTTTTTTTTTTTGCAGTGTTCTTGGCCAGGGTTGGGTTTGAACCTGCCACCTCTAGTATATGGGGCTGGCGCCCTACTCCTTGAGCCACAGGTGCCACCCTATTATTGTAACAATTTAAACAATATAACATCCATTATAAATGTCTCCCCCAACCCATCCACAGCAGCCCTATCACTCCTAAAATTATACATTATTCTGTTCATATTTTTCTATTATACCTTTTTAAACACAGGTATACTATTTTACTGAGATTATGCAACTTGGCCTTCAAAATTATCATTATAATTTAGACTTTGAGTTTAGAAATATAATCTCCCTCCCCTATCTCAAAGATGATTTAAAAAACTCATACGTTTTATTTTATGGTTTTATTTTCTTCATTTAGATATTTGCATCTATCTGCAACATGGGAAAGTTGTATTGTATAGCACAACCATTTTATTTTTATTTATAATACTTAGCCAGTAGTCACCATGGCATGTAGTAGTGTACCTTTTTTACTTTAAATATAACTTTGAAGTAAAATAAAAATGCTGTTGTGTATAAAGGAGCAGAGGCTTATGAAAGGCATCTTGGAAGTATGTAATTTAAAATCCTTAATGAAATTTGGATGTAATATTTCTTTCTTTCTTTTTTTATTTTTTTTATTTTTGAGACAGAGTCTTACTATGTCTTCCTGGGTAGAGTGCTGTGGCATCACAGCTCACAACAACCTCAAACTCCTGGGCTTAAGCGAGTCTCTTGCCTCAGCCTCCCAAGTAGCTGGGACTACAGGTGTCTGCCACAATTCCTGGCTATTTTTTGATTGTAATTGTCATTGTCGTTTGGCCCAGGTTGGGTTTGAACTGGCCAGTTCTGGTGTATGTAGCTGATGCTCCGGCTGCTGAGCTATAGGCACCGAGCCTGGATTTAATATTTCTTAAAAAGGCATCTTAAACTTAATCTTGGCCAATAACCAAGCTAGATAGGTAGCCAGGCAATTTGTTTGCTTCTTTTAAACTGGAATCCAATAGGAGTTAAAGTGCAGAAATGTTTAATGAGAATTCTTGGTAAAGTTCTCAAATTACATTTTTAAACGCTGTTGAAATATATAATTCATCAACACAAGAAGTGTCTGTATTACTTCTTTAAAAAGTCAGTGACTACAAAGAAGGGACAGGCTACGGGGGTGGGTATATGTAGAGCTAGGAAACAGAGATGGGATTAGAAGCAATAAAGATGTGATGTTTTCTTACAGATTCAAACTCCTACGTTTAATTAATTGTCAATAAAAATGATTCTTATTGATAATTATTGTAAAAGGATAAGAATAAAAAATAAAGTTTGAACTATTAAATTGCTAAATTGACTAATTCAAGCTTCTAAATTAGGATGTTAATTTAAAAATGCTTACAGCGTACAAGGTAACAGGACGGGGCGGGGTGGGGAGAGGAAACAATGGTTATAGATGATTTGGAGACAGTGATGACAAAAATAGAAACAAGAACCCATCAATCTTATGCATTTGAGAAAGTTAGTATTTTAATATCGATCTGAAATATTGATAAATGCAGGAATTTAACTGTAGTAATTATTTAAATGATCATGAAATGTTTATTAAAGTAATAATAAAAGAGAAAAAGGAAATTGGCATGTAATAAGGTACCTGAGAAAAATAAAAAGGAAGTTGAGTAGAGAGCTGCCATTCTGTTTGCTTTCCAGAAGATTCTTCCATATAATTCAAAATAATAATTTCTTGCTGGGCTCAGTGGCTTGCACGTATAATTCTAGCTCTCAGCATGCAGGTGGATCCCTTGAGCTTAGAGTTTGAGGCCAACCTGACCAAGAGCAAGACCCTGTCTTTACTAAAAAATAGAAAAATTAGCTGGGTATTGTGGCAAGTGCCTGTGGCCCGTTATTCAGGAGGCTGAGGCAGCAGGATTGCTTGAACCCAGGAGTTTTAGGTTGCCGTGAGCTAGGCTGATGCCATTACTATCTAGCCAGGGCAATAAAGTGAGACTGTGTCTCATAAAAGGAAAATAATAATAATTTCTTATATTAACATAGACCTGGAGTTCTTATGTTTGAGTTTATGGAAACCTTAACAACTTGGAAAGCTCACCAAGTCCCTTAGAATTATATGCAAAATTCTGTGATTCTTTATGGTGGTGCTATGTACATGTGTGATAAGTATGAACTTTTTGGTTTTTATTACTGATTTCATTATAATGCTTATTATTTCCTTCTTATAAATAATCCATGGCTTTCATCACAGTCACAAAAGAATTAATGTCTCCTCAAAGGTTAACAATCAGAGATATGGACCTCAGAATACACAAACTGCTTTCACAGTTATTAACTAGTTCAATCTTTACAATATAGCGGCAGACCTGGGACCAAGCCCAGGACATTTATGTTTTCATGTCTGGGTGGGACAGAGAAAGGTGGCCTGGGAAACTATTCTCAGTAAAGTACAGTTACTAAATGTAGTGTAGACCTCTCACAGAAGGAAAAAGACATGAAGATCGTACAGATCTTTTGATGAGGACAAATATTATCTGTGGAAAAAGATGGTAGTGATATAGGATTCTCCCATTGAAGGCTTGTACAAGGGAACCCAGTTTCCTTGGCTTGGGCAATTTTTTTGAAGGACATGCCCTAACATTTTGCCCTGAGTAGAAAGGACTATATCTATTCATTTGTTAACATGCACTCATTAACCTTGAAAAAGTCTACTTACCAAGCCCTGGCCAATTGTAATTCTCAAGACTATATATACCACTAGACAAAGGATCCATGTGGAGACTTCTGACTTTGGTCTTTGCCAGAAGACCTGGTGCTTTTTATTCCTCTGTATTCCTTTCTGTCTAATAAATCCTATTTTACCACTGATCTGTGTTCCATGGGTTCATTCTTCAAATCCCCCAGACCAAGGACCTACTGAAGAAAGAAATTATGATAATAGTAGGAGCTTTCATGGTTTCCTTCACCTTGTACCAGTTAGCCAAAGTCTAGTGAGTGAAAAATGTGTATCTCAAACGTGGTAAACATTCATTTTGATGGAGTCATTTGAGAGAAAATCAAAGCTGCTTTATATGGTAGAAGTTGCATGGATTTCTTTCAACCCCAACATTTGAAAGCCAAAGCATTAGATTCCAAAAAGTTGATAACTCTGAAATTATAGTTCAACTATTGTTTCTTCAAATTACTTACTAAATCTCACAAGGGGGAAAGAGACCCACCATTTTTTTAAAAAAAGAACTTTAAAAAAGTTTAAACTAGTTTAACACCTTTAAAAACATTTGTTCTTTCTGAGATGTGTTATTGTATTCATGTTACCACCCTGGAACATAACATCCCATTATTTAAACTTGGGTCAAGCTACAGCAAAATGAATAAAAGCTAAAATCCTTTAAAAATGACTAAATCCCATCTGTTCTGAATCTAGGTAGACCCTTTGCCTATCCAAATCCTACTCATTGCTGGTGGCCTGGCTAAAGGACCTTTTCTTTTCCTTTATTATGCCACTCATAAAAGCTGTATCCCTTTCTGATCTTCTTTAAGATTGTTTAACATATACCTACCAAACAGAAGGTACTATTTTTTTGTTATTTATTTTATTACTTTCAGTATTTCATATTTGTTTGCTTTTATTTTTATGTTATTATTAAAGTTTGATTAGAATAGAAAAAAAATGTTTTCATGTAGCATTATAATTAAGAGTTCATATCCAATGCCGGATGACCTGACTTTGATTTTCATCCCTACCATTTATATTATGGAGCAAACTACCTAGACTTTCTGAGGCATAGTTTTCTCATCTGTAAAATGGGGATAATAATACTTACACCATGGGATAATTATGATATTAAAGATGTTACTACATATTAAAACTTAGGCCAGTGAATGGCACATACTAAACCACAAATGTATGGCTATTTTCATTATCTTATTACTTTTATTATTATTGTCATCATTATAATTATATACACATGCACATGGTGGCAATTCAGGAGCCTTTGGTAGACGGATAAATCTCAGATTCTATATCCTACAATAATCCCTGAAGCAAAGAAGACCTTGAACTTGCTGATTCTTATAGTTTGAACTTCTTGTTGTCATTGTTGTATTAAGAACACAATTGTCAAATGGAAGTAAGCACAAATTTGTCAGGGCTCTGAACTCCTTACCATGAAGTACTGAAAACCATGGATGTGGTATAAATGAGGAGACTTAGTCTCTTGGAGATTTTTATTATAAATAACAAAGATCACATAAAAACTTAGGTCTTATTTCAGGCACACTTCTTTTTCTTCAAAACTTAATGTTTTACTCTCCATGTATACTATTATATTTGCTGTTGTGTGTTAGACATTGACTGCAGTAAGCCAAGACAGGTCATAATCTGGTAGCTCAGTATGACCTTAGCTGGATATGTTATGAGGAAATTATTGAGAAGGTCTAAAATTTGTAAGGTAGATGAGATAATCCTGCTTTCACTGCTGGTTAGCAAACAATCTTTAGTATGGGTGTATTGAAGAGAACACAAACTTTTGAATTAGGTAAACAGACCTAGATCCAAATCCCCTTTCTACCATTACTAGGTGGCTCTAAGACCTCCTTTAAACTCTTTGAAATTTAAGAGTAGTAGGTCCTCACAAATTTATCACATATTCTGATAATTCCCTGTTATTTTTCTATATACTAGATTCAAGTTTCAAAAAAAAGGAAGTGGATATTTCCTTACAGAAATGTGGAAATTTATTACAAATTACTCTTCTAATGCAAAACGTATATCATAGTACCTGATATTACACATGCCAAAGAACTATTAGTTCTCCTTTTCCCTTCTTTTTGTCTATAATCTTAGACTAGAAAAAAAAAATACAGCTGATGGTGTAATACACCGAGGTATGTGATTGATTGATTGACAGATTTTTTCATAATTAACTTTCCTATTTTAAGTTCCTTTTAGATAATGCCAAGTTTTATAAACATCCCAGTGTGTAGCTTACATTATTAAATAACCTTCCTATTTTTTATGTAAGCTGTATCTTAAATGTGTTGGATGTTTTTAAATAACATTTTTTTTTTAATGGATAGAGAACTACTTCTATTTTCTGCTTCTTGTGTCAGATATGGCAAATTGTGTTCTGTAAGAAATTTGCACATTTATTAAGGTCTCTATTCAATTAGCATGTCCACATGATGTTTTTGCTGTCTCTAGGGCCTGCATGATATCCTCTTTTTTCATTTCTTATATTGATAATTTTTGTCTTCCTCTCTTTTTCTTGGTCAGTCTCAGTGGGGCTTATCCATTTTGTTAAGCATTTCAAATAACTAACTTTTATCTTTCTCAATTTCCTCTATTATTTACTTCTCATGTTTGCTTTAGCTACCTCTTACAGCTTTTGTTATGTTGTGTTTTCATGATCAGTCAGCTCAGTTTTTTGTTTTTAATTATCTTTTGTGATTTTTTTCTTTGACTCATGGATTCATTCAAAGTCTGTTGTTTAATTTCCAAATTATTTCAGCATATTTTAAAAAAACTATCATGGGTTTCTAACTTACTACCATTATTGTCAGCAAACAGATAATTCTGTTTGTGATGTAGGTTTGTGCTTCTTTGTAATGCATTAAGACCATTTACGGGCTTGGTGCCTGTGGCTCAATCGGCTAAGGCGCCAGCCACATACACCTAAAGTGGGTTCGAATCCCCAGCCCGGGCTCGCCAAACAGCAATGATGGCTGCAACCAAAAAATGGCCGGGCATTGTGGCAGGCACCTGTGGTCCCAGCTACTTGGGAGGCGGAGGCAGGAGACTCGCTTGAGCCCAGGAATTGGAGGTTGCTATGTGCTGTGATGCCATGGCACTCTAGCCAGGGGGATTGCTTGAGGCTCCGCCTCAAAAAAAAAAAAAGAAAATGAAGAACAAAAACATTATTCACATTTTGATGTTGAAAAACTAGATAATAGGGTGGTGCCTGTCGCTCAAAGGAGTAGGCTGCCAGCCCCATATACCAGAGGTGGC